>JAJOOO010003197.1:0-28470 GCA_029582685.1 Solanum piurae | reverse complement strand
ATAGACTTGTCTTTTACCTTTCGAGACAGTCCAGTCTCTGTTGTCCACTTTTGGGACTTGTACTCATTTTGTTAGTAGCTCTGTACTAGTGACTTCCAGGTTCTGGGAGGGATCTTTATTTGTATTTATGTTTTGGTTTGCTTCCACCTGTTTATATTGTTATTTGCCTACTCTTGTTTAGTTTCTACCCTCAGACCCATTACTAGTTGTTCCGGGTTACGGGTTGGCTTACCTGCTGGTGGGTTATAGTAGGTGCCATCATGACTTGAGAAATCGGGTCGTGACACAATCAAGCCTATATTACTTCTTTATCCTATATTCAAGAACCTGCCTCTTTTTCCCAAGTTGTTTTATACCCAGGTTGGCAAGATGCTATGACTAAAGAACTTGAGGCATTGATCACCAATGACACTTGGAAAGTAGTCTTTTTATCTCCTGGTAAGAAGGCTTTGCCTAATAAATGGGTCTATAAGGTTAAATTGAATTCCTCGAGCTGTGTTGAACGTCTTAAGGCTCGTTTGGTTGTTCGAGGAGATATTCAAAAGGAAGGTATTGATTTTACAGAAACTTTTAGCCCTGTTGTGAAGATTACGACTATTCGATGTGTGCTTGTTATTGCAATTAAGAAAGGATGGGGACTATATCAGTTAGATGTTAACAACGCATTTCTTCATGGTGACTTGGATGAGGAAGTTTATATGAAATTTCCAGCAGGTTTGAAAGTCATTGATCCTACTCAGGTTTGTCAATTGATGAAGTCTCTTTACGGCTTGAAACAAGCATGGAGACAATGGTATGCTCGTTTGACGGCATCTTTGAATTTCATGGGTTTTACTCACTCATTGAATGACTATTCCCTATTTTATAAATGTCATGACTCTTCTATCTCTATCTTAGCCGTCTATGTTGACGACATTTTGCTTACAGGCTGACAAGGAAGAATTGGATGCTCTTAAATTGTTTTTGGACTCTGAATTTAAAATCAATGATTTGGGGGACTTACATTATTTTTTGGGTATTGAAGTTATTAGGGAGCCTCGTGGTCTTATTCTTAACCAACGAAAGTTCCTTCTGGAACTTCTTTCTGAGTATCACTGTCTTGGTCTCAAGCCTACTCATTCACCTTTGGATCCCACTAAGCGGTTGTAGGCTGATATGGGTTCTCCATTACCAGATGCAACACCTTATCGTAGGTTAATCGGCCAACTTAAATTTTTGACTCACACTCGACCGGACATCTCTTTTTCAGTCCAACACCTCAGCCAGTATATGCAACAACCTCATCAAGCGCATCTTATAGCTGCACATCATGTTCTCCGTTATCTCCTAGCTGATCCAAGTTTGGGTATTTTTCTGAATTCTTCCTCTTCTTTCACTTTGCTGGCCTTCTGTGACTCTAACTGGGCTGCTTGCCCTGACTCTCGCCGATCTGTGAGTGGCTTCTACATCAGCCTTGGGGGAAGTCCTATTTCTTGGAAATTGAAAAAACAACCATCTGTTTCACTGTCCTCTGCCGAAGCTGAGTACAGATCTATGCGACGGGTTGTTGCGGAGTTGACTTGGCTTGCCCGTCTTCTTTCAGATTTCTCATTCCCGCCTTCTTTACCCATTTCCCTTCATTTCGACAGTCAAGCCGCGATTCATATAGCCAAAAACCCAGTCTTTCATGAACGAACAAAACATGTTGATTTGGATTGTCACTTCGTCCGCCAACAATATCTCAACGGTCTCATTTTACTCTCTTTTCTCCCTTCCTCATCTCAAATCGCTGATCTTTTCACTAAACCCCTTCCTGGTTCATCTCACCATTTGTTGTTGGGCAAATTAGGTGTCCGTTCCTCCCCCTCCAATTTGAGGGGGGGTGTTGGACCAACAATGGAACTTGACCCACTAGAGACGACACCATCAAAGAAGAAGAATAGAGTCTCAAGTTCTACCATGGAAGAAGGTCATCCCATACATAAAGCAAAAGAAAAACAAGAGAGTACAGTGAAAATAAACAACTTTAACCCTTTGATCTAAACAAGCCACATGTCCTCTCTTCCGGAAGTTTTCTAGATATTTTCTTGTAAATATTAGTTTTTCTTTTATTCAAAATGTAAATACAAGTTTGTTATTTCACAGCAAATTAGCATAGGACAGCTGTGCAGTTTGTTAGGAGTAGATTCCCTTTGTATTCCTATAACTATGTATATTGTACAGTGATGAAATACACAAGAAAATTTTCTGCTCTTTTCTCCTTTCATATTTTTACTCTCTCGGGATACACCTTAAATATATATATGTTCTTCCCCTGTTCGTGCTTCGGGTATTCATAGGAGTTTCCTGAAATTCGAAGTCGGTGGTCAAGTCGTTACTCCTTGTTCATCCCGTCCCTGTTCGTTGCCCGAAAAAGGTAACCTCTTCACCTCTTCTACTCCTCTATTTCGGTGCGATATTTATGAGATTAGGAAATCACTGTTCTTGTTTGGATGTTGTTACTCGTGATGGAATTCTTGTATTCTCATGTGCTATATACACATTTATCTAGTCTTAATGCTGATTAAAAGGGGTTATTATATAATTAAGCTTGCCACTTCTTTGTTTTCTATATTCGAGTTTGTCTTGTTACTCTTCGTTTTAAATGCGTATGTGAATGTCGTGAGCTTGCTTCCTTAATTAGTCTATAAAGTCCTTTGAATTTTTGTCTTGTCAAAGGTTTGATTTCTTTTAAGTATGTGTATCTGTAGTATATGTTCTTGTCTGTAATGATTTGCTAGATTTGGGTAAGAGTGTCACTGAAATGGCATGGCTATTACTTTAAAATCATGTTACTTTGATCTTTGGTCTTCATAAACCGTTTAGAATGTGTCTTCGCTATAAAATGTTTAGGACTTCGTATTTTGTTCATACGCTTAATGTATAATGCCTCATGTCAAGTTATAGACTGATTGCTCTTATTACATCCATACATGCTCCCTTAAAAAAAATTGTATATGTATGTGTCCAGGAAAGTCGTCATGCCTAGGTTTTTGATAATTCATATTAGGCTCATCTTTAATTTTCCATCCATGATTTAGATCTCTCATTTGTCAAGTCCTCTTGGTATTGCTAAAGTTTTAATTGTTTGCCTGTTGAGATATAGTTATCTCATTTGCACATTCTTAAAATCTTGTCACATGGGCCTAACAGTGGCTTTTGATTTTATTTTTGGATCTTAAAATACTTAAGTCACTTTTATTTGAATTTAATTACGTTCATTTGTTTCCTTATTTCAAATGCTAATTTCTAATTCTTTTCTTTCTCTTTGTGTGAATGTGAATCTCTTTCGAGTCCATGATGGACTTACCTACCTTGCATTTTTTGAGTTGAGCCATAAAGGCTTGGTCTTTGCTTCCTCTATTTCTCGAATCAACCCTCCTATATATTCGAAAGCTATTACAGGTCCCGGAGACACAACACTGCTGGAAATTAGTTCATAATTGTTCAAAAGCCCAAGAAATGGGTTGTATACAGAAATATACACTCATTATACAGCAATATACAGGTAAAAAAGGTGAAAATACGGGGCTGAGATGAAATACAGGTGTTTGGAAGCAAGAGATACATGAAAAGAGCTGATATAAATGCTCATATACACTAATATACAGTCAGTATATACAAAAACGGGATTGGCTTAAAGGCCAAAGTTTGCAGCGAAATTGGCCCAAGAAGGGGCCCAATTTCATTTTCTCTTTACTCTTCTAATTGTTTGATTATGTTTTGGCTAATCTTATTTAACTCTAACTTTAAATAACTTAATTAGATTTCCCAAAAAGACGAGTCATTTTCTTTGTGTTGGTTTATTTTTAATACATTTCACTTGTTGTGTTCACTTATTTTATTAATCAAATATGGGTCGAATTTTGTATTTTAATTAAGTTAAATCTTTGTTCTTAAAAAGATATGTTTTAAGGCCTCTTCATTTGATCACATTTTATTTTAAAGTGGTTTTAAGTTAAAGTATTTTTCTCAAATGAACTAAAAAATGTTTCTCTTTCTACTTAGTCATTTTCTCAAAAAGGTTAGTCGAAACTTTAATTCTTCAATTAATTTAAAATGGCTCCATGCTTAAATTAACCAATTTGGTTTAAATTATTACTAAAATAGTTCATCAAATATATTCTAATTAATCTAGTTTTATTAATTTTCTAATCACTTGTATGTCGAGTCAAATGTTTCATTTTGGATCCCATTCTCTAAAAAATAAAATGAAATATAAAATGTGTCATTTGTTTAATTATTTTCTCAAAGTTAATCAAATATTGTAAGTTATTATTTTTCATGTTAAATCATTATTTTCCTAAAAATGGTCAAATATATTTTAGTCAAGTCGCGGTCAACCGCATATTAACGGACACTTCGAATGCTTAAACTCTTCTTGAAGTGTAAATTGAACCCCGAACCCCCTTTGATATTTTCAAATGATTTTTTCTGTTTAAATCTTTGAAAATTATAAGTTTTCTTAATTTCTTTAAAAAATTAAGTGGCGACTCTTTTCTAAGTATTTTTCTCGAATTGTTTTATACTTAGAACATTTCAAAATAGTGATTTTTCTAAGGTTAGTAAAATTACGGCATAACAGAAGGGTCCAGAATACAAACATATACACATAAGGGTCCACCAGACCATTTCGCCTTTTTTATTTGACAAACCTATTAAGAAAATAACGATTAATATACTAAGTTTACCATTTTGTCCCTATTAATTGATAGAGTTCCAAACATATTTACTCATTACATTTTTCAAAGACATTAATTCAATGTTAATAAATTTAGAGTATAATATGATTTTTTTTTTTATATTTTCTTGATATGTCAAAAAATGACAAAGTAGAAATTAAATTAGTAAATATTTGACAAGTGAATTCAAACGAAGGAGTATCAATTTTTTGGAAAATTCAATGTTTTGAAAAATGACTATAGTTAATGACAAGTAAATTGAAACTAAATAATAGATTATCATTTTAATTCTCTAAACTAGAAAGTCCAAGTATACATCTACTTTTAATATAACGCCCAAGTAAAAGTGAACGACGAAAGTACTAAACTCGCTAAAAATATTAATTTCATTTAGCCATGATTTTTGAAGTTGCAATTTTTGAGATTTTGGACCCGTTTTTCCCCAAATATATTTGAAAACAAAACTTGTTAAATAGTGTTTGATCATACAACTTGTCATTACTTGACAAATATCTAAAGTTCTCTAATACTACAAAAAATTGGTATTTGGGTCAAGTTCTAATATTTGAGAATTTTTAAAAATTTAAAAAATAGCCTGAACTTTTATATTTTTATAGAAAACACCAATCATTTGTTAATCCAACTAATATTTATCTGCCAAATTACTACACTAATAACTAAAAACTATTCCTCTGCTATCTATACAAAACGTGATAAAAAACGGACACTTTATTTTTAATGGGTTATTATAATTCATCTTGAATCAATGACAAAATTGATTATGCGATTAATGTATTGTTCTTGTCCATATTGTTATTTTATGTTGTTAATTGTTATCAATTATGTTATGAGATTATTTTTCCAGAACATGTTCATTATTAAATGACAATACAAATTTAAAGATATTTTTAATAATTTTTAGAATTTATGGGTATAAATCATATTTTTTAAAATAGTTAAATATTTCTCCCAAAACTTATGACCAAATCATGATGAAACTTCATCTAAAAATAATTTGCCCAGAATATTTCGTGGTCAAATGCAAACTTGAAGTTTTGTGAGTTAATCCTCAAAAAACATGAAATTAATTGATGGTCAGATTTTGAAATTTTGATCACATTTTATAATGAAATAAATATTTGAAAATAAAATTTTAAATAGTAGAAAAATAAAATTGAACGGAGAAAATATTTTGAATCTTTATTGGATACAAAAGGGATGATTTTTGTAATATCTCCAGGTAGGAGCATTCCTACCTTTTTAGTTGAATCTTGTCTTCTACTGCCTTCCTCCTTACGGATATATATATATCTGTGCCCATACCTCCCTTCTCTCTCTCTTTCTTCTGTACCATTTCTGCAACTCTGTCACCCATAGACCACATCCCCCAGCTGACACGTGTCCTTTTTCCGTTTTGAGATTCGCCTCAAACTCACTCTTCCCCATACCCCCAAATACCTTCTCTCAAATCTTGCTTTGCCATGTTTGTTAATCTTTCTTTTTTGCTCTCTGTTTCATCTACATTGCACTAATGGCGTCTCTAACGCCTGGTATTTTGCTTAAACTCT
This sequence comes from Solanum piurae, assembly GCA_029582685.1. Lineage (NCBI taxonomy): Eukaryota > Viridiplantae > Streptophyta > Magnoliopsida > Solanales > Solanaceae > Solanum > Solanum piurae. The sequence continues at coordinate 22,202 of JAJOOO010003197.1, read as the reverse complement.
TGCAACATCTTGATGATAAAGAAACCAAAGTTGCTGGCCAACACCGCTCTGCTCTTCTTCAGGCATGTCCAAAAAAATACTTATCTTTCTTTTTTTATATAACAATGCTGGTATATCACTTCAATATATTTTTTAAACGGGCTTTCAGGTGATTAGTATTGTTCCTTCACTTGATGATGATCCATGGAAAAGCAGGGGATTTTATTTAAGGGTATCAGATTCTCAACATTCAGCTTACGTTTCTGTATCAGAACAAGATGTTGAGTTGATACTGAGTGACAAGATCCAACTGGGTCAGTTCATTCATGTTACTCGTCTTGATTCCGGTTCCCCTGTTCCGGTTCTTCGTGGAGTCAAGCCGGTTCCCAACAGGCGCCCATGTGTTGGGGATCCTAAAGATTTGATTTCTAGTGATTTTCTCACTGCTCGGAACCGACCCGACCCGAAAAGAGGGAAGAAGAATGGTGAAATGAAAAGGGTCGAGGCGAAACCCAAAATAAACAGAGTGGTGGTGAGTGAGGATGTAAAATCAAGAAGACAGTCCATTGGGAATGGGAAGGTGGATGGGTTAGAGATGAGGAGATTGAGTTTGGATTCAGTTAGAAGAGGATGGGATCGGAGCCCTGGTGAGAAAAATGGTAATGGAGCTACTACACCTAGGTCCAAATCGAAAACCAGGTTTCCGGGTTCGGATTCTGTAAGTTTACCCCCATTAATTAGTTGTTGATGAACTTTTGGCAGAATGTGACTTCATTTAATTTAGTCTTGACCTTGTTGTAAAGTTTCATCTTTTTTAGTGATTAAGTTGGTGCTTTAATGCTGTTTGTTAGAATAGTTATTTTTATTTGTTTTCTCTTTTAGGTCAATTTGCTGATTCAATTAATAGGCCTAGGGCAAAAATGGTTAGACAATAATGCACTGGGTTAATTTTCCTGTTTAGTTCGTCAAAGAGATCACATTAAGTTCATATTTAGATTAAACTTAAAACCGTAAAAATAATTCTGTACAATAATGGATGGATTGGACTGGATACTGGATCAAACTGTTCATGCTAAATCGAGATTTTATAACACGTTGTAGTAGCTTGGCTATTTATCTCCATGGAAATGTTAAAAACTGTATCCCTGTAGTTATATGGCTTGCTTCAGTATGTTATAGTCTTATAGAGTACGAGTGGTTAGTCATCACGAATCATTTGGTTGGTGTTGTTTTATGGGATGAATGTGAAACTTTAGTTAGTCTGATATAATATTGACCAAGTCTTTTTAAGAGAAAATTCATGCCTAATGTTTTGTTGATTGTGTTTGAATTGAATGAATCGATATTTCGCAGCTTCCTTCTGTGAAGAAGCCTTCTTTAGATAAAGTTTCAACACCAAGACATTCAACTGCAAGTATTTCACCGCTGACAAGTAGGAATAATATTGTGTCACCAAGGTCAGTTAGCAAGCTCATGAGAAAAGATGTAGAGCTTATCGTGTCACCAAGATCAGTTAGCAAGCCTACTAGAAAAAATCTAGAGCTTATTGTCTCACCAAGAGCAGTTAGCAAGCCCACTAGAAAAGATCTAGAGCTTTCACAAGATGAGACTCTTCCGTGCAATCTGACAAAGGTGGCCCTCAGTTTCAAAAATTGGTCTGACTCAAGGATTTCATGGAGTTCACTTCCATCAACAGTTCGTGATCTTGGTAAGGTATGTGAAGAATGAATGTTCTAGAATTTTAGTCTATGATAGTGGTATGCTTGCCTATCAAATTGTGTATTATAATCTCTTCAAGAAGTTGTGTATCAAATTGTGTATTATAATCTCTTCAGGAAGTTACAAGTTTAAGGAATGTTGCATTTCTATCTGCTATGCATGCATTAGAAGAAGCTGCTGCCACAGAAGGTGTCATCCAGTGCATGAGGTAATGGTTCAGCTTTATTTTGATGCCTCTACTTCGCATGTATTTTACCAGTACTTGACATGAAACTACTGGAATATAAGCTCTGCCTTTGAATATTTGAATCATATTATTCTGTTGGTGTGTATTTCTAATTTGTTCGCTTAGTTCTAGAATACCCCTATGTGGGGACAATCTTGATTAGATAGATTTATTGCACTCCACCCGATTATTCATCCTACAATGTTATCTTGCATTAGGTTCATAATTTATATATTGGTACCATGCAAGATTATGTGGTCTTTGCTGCCTTTTGAATCATTGCATTCCTTTCTTTAGCAGTGTCTCATTTGGCTTGCGTCATGCCCTTACATGCACCTAACCTACAGGCTACACATCACTTGTCATTACGAGATATCATCTGTCCTTATCTTTTAGTTGGAAATAAAGTAAAAGCGCGATCCTTAGAGACACGTTTTATCTAGTCTCATCCTTTTCAATGTACAAGCAAGAATGGTTGTATTAGATCACCTTTTTGTATGTTATATTTTCACTCTGCAACACTCTGATCACATTGACAATGTCCTGAATCAGCTTTCAGTTAGTATTGAATGACGAACTTCTTCGATCTATGTGTTTAGCTGGATATCCCATTCTCTATATTTTCAGTGAACATAGTTCAGGTGTTGTTTGCCAAGAATTGAATATTATCTGAACACTGGTCTTCTTTATCGAAACAAATTATCTGAATGCTTTCATGTATTAATTGTGGTTTGAAATCACATTGGCAGTGGTAACTTTCTTCAAAACCTGTGTTCTACCCTTAAGACATAGAAGGTAAGCTTCCTCCTTACACTTCTCTACAGTATGTTTGCAGAACTATGTGAATCATCGAAGAAAGTACCTGCTGGACAATTGGTTGAGCAATTTTTAAACCTTCATCAAAACATGCAGAAAGCAGCGTCTTTTACAAAACCATTGGTGACGAGAACTCCTGAAGCGAAAGGCAATGACAAGTTCTGTCTGCAGAATGGCTTTCCAGAAATTTGCCATAACGTTACCAATAAGAACGCGGCCTCTTGGATTCAAGCTGCAATTGACTCCGAACTTTCCAAATTCTGTTTGTTCATAAAGGAAGACAAGAAGGGAAATTTGGATAATGAGAAATCTCATTACATTATACTAGAGAACACTCCAAAGATTAGTGAAGCAGAAAGCCATTCGCCTATAATCAAGCAGAGCACTAAAACCAATGGGCCATCTGGTCCTGATTCTAGTGGAAGAAGATCAGTATCTAAACCGAAGCAGCATTTACCAGCTACAAGAAGAACAAATATTGAAAGGGAAGAGTGGTCCAAAGGGAGTGGGCTGAAAGAGGCTGCAAATTTAGCAGAAAAGTTGCTTTCTTCATCTCGAGCTTGGTTCTTGAACTTCTTAGAAGATGCATTGAGCAAGGGATTTGGGCTGGATACTGTAGATGGAAATTCTGAAATTGTAGATCTTCTTGGTCAGCTCAAAAGGGTCAATCAGTGGTTGGATGACATGCTTAAGTTAGGGAACAGAATAGATGAGAGGGTAGAAGGATTAAAAAAGAAGTTATATAGGTTTTTGCTCGACCATCTTGACTCCTCGATTCTTGGAGGCAAGTAACCAGCTATGATCTTAGCTATTGACTACTAACAGCCTGGAAATTCGATTGTTTGTTACAGATGCTATTAGATTAGGTATGTTCCAATGACCTGAATATGGTTATTAACACCAATCCCAGTTGATTAGGCTCTAAGATATTTAGAGAGGAGTAGATATGACATACTGCTTCAGTATCCAAATGTAAAGAAGAATTTATCTTCATTAAACTGGAGAAGGAAAAACTTAAATCAGATATTTTCATCATCAAAAGTTTGTCTGTCTTGTTATTTTTGCCTGTTTAATCTTGTATCCATGATGTTGTACACTGACCTCAATTAACTCAGATTCGCACGGCGTAATACTTGAGATTAAGATGGGAAATCTGGCTTATAACTACTTGTGAATTCTTGAATTGCTTAGGCTTTTGCCTGTGAACCTTCTTACTCAAAAATATACATGGAAGGTTTGTCCAAAAGTTCTAAATAAAAAAAAAACATAATCTAATTCCAATAAAAGGTGACTAAGTAAGAATAATTTAGAAAAAAATGAAAGCTAGCATTTAATAGAGTCAAATAGAATCCACTTTTGGTGTATCCTTGGATGTCTTGTCATTAGCAGCAGAATGAGTAGTACCCTTTGACAGAGCTTTCATCCCTTTGCAGGACTTCATGTGGGCATGAAGTTTCTCTGGCTTGAATGGTTTCCCACATTGCCTGCAACACACATTCATAAATTAAATACTATGCTGACATTTAAAAAAAGATTCTCCCTTCGAACTACTTTACTTGTCGAATATACTAAAAATAGATAGGTCAAAATAATTATTATTTTATAAAATTAAGATATAATTGAGTATTTCTATATTTTTCTAGTTAACAAAGAAAATCGAAGTGAAGAGCACATACATATACTTTAATACTGTGATTACTTAGATTAACTTCAAAGAGAAATTAACATTTTAAATAAGTAGATAATGTATAAAAGCATAATAGTTATAAAAAAAATCTTTTAAGAGGCGTAAATAAAAAATGTGAGAAGTAAAGTGATCCCGATAAAGTAATTTAGACAAATAATTTTTATGTTATGATTAGATAGATGTCTTTTTTGAGGTAGCATGGCAGTAAGTAGAATGTGTAATGGACTTTATGGATTTGTGCATCAATTCAATGACATACTTTTAAGTCTCATGGTTCACTTTTATTTATCATATTTAAATTTGATACATTTATTAAAGAAATAATGATTGATATGATTATTTTATTATAATATCTCTATTAATTGATGTTTAGTATTAATAATTGAAAAATAATTTGAGAAGTAAGTAACAAATGTTAAGAATAAAACATGAAAAAAATAATTGTCTTTTTTCTTGATATGTTAAAAGTAACCAATAAAAGTAAAAATATATGTTGAAATAGTTGATACGTATCGTGGACAAGTAAAAATGAAAGAGGGTATACTTAACAACAATTCTAACATACATTTCCACTTTTGTTTCCACTTTTAGCATGTGAAAAAAAGATAATTATTATTATTTTCTATTTACCCTTAATATCTATTACTATTTCTCATATCATTTTTCAAGATTTAATATTAAATATCAATTAATAGAATAGTGTGGTAAAATAATCATGTCAATTTTTTTTTTTTAAAGAATGTATTAAAATTAAATGTAACAAATAAAAGTGAACGGATGATATACTATTTTAATTTAGATATATCCGTTCAAACTTAAAAGTATTCATTTCTAGAAAATAAGAAGCGTTTATACTAACTTATCCCTAATCAAAGAAAAACTAATTAATGATTTATGATTATATAAATGATGATAATTTTGAAAAATAAATCCATTTCTTCTTTAAATCCTAAAACATCATATATTTTAAAATAAAATGAAAAAAATAATTAAAATACCACTTATTTTAAAACGAAAATAATAATATTTAATTTAGTTGTTATGAAGGAACTTACGAGCAGTTGGGTCCATTGATTGGCTTATAATTAGCAGAAACTGATCTACGACTACCAAATTCACTTTTATTCTTTGACATACTGAATGCCCCATCACAGCTTTTCCTGCAATCAACAACAAATTAATAAACTAATCATCTGAGAATTCAGAAATTTTACGAAGAATGTGTAGATTTTTTTTCTCAGTTATATTAAGGGTATGCAAAATTAGAGGCAGACCTAGGCAGGAGTTTGTGGGTTCAATCGGAGCTAGTTAAATAAATATATATATATATATATTAACTTGTGAACTTTCTAACAAAATTAATTGACAACTCAATAGTAAGAAAGGGTGTTGCAAATGCTTTTCACATTAGTGTTAATTTCTCTTTTCCTTTTTTTTTTTTAAAAATAACACATGTTTTACAATATTTTTGTATTTTGTTCTAAAATTTAGAACCCCAAACTTCTAACTCATAATAGCTACTAATATTTAACCTCGATACAAATCACATAATATTCCGAAGGAAAAATGTGCACCAAGGTGGTTCCATGCTACTTCAACATTAGTCTTAACTGAAACAATATTTAACAATTTTGACGCCTAAAAAATAACTATAAGTAACTGCTCGTAATAAATAAAAACGTAAAATGCGAATATTACCTTGCATTCGTCTGTTGTTGATTCCAAGCAGTGCCAAAAATCCTCTGAGATCCTCCAATTTTATCAGCTTTACAGATCTCTGATGAAAAACTAACTGTTTTTTCAGCAGCAGCAGCAGAAGTTTTATTTTTTTTGAGTGGAATAATTCCAGAGTCATTAGTATCCACAGCGCCACAAGTAATCAAATTCCTAAAAATACTTGAAGCTCCATTTGAATAGCTTCTACCCTTGTTGAATTTGGGGGTTTTCGATGTTTTTTCAGTATTCTGACTAGTGTCTATTTTTTCTTCACTATCCTCTGTTTTCTTATTGATTTTCATCGAACCAAAAGAAGAAATAGAAGAAGAAGAATTAGAAGAAAAAGAAGAATTGTTCTCGAATTTGTTACCAACTTTTTCTTCTTCTTCGAATTTTGGTGAATTTGTGGTGAGTGTGGATGTTTCAGAAGAAATATTATTTTGAGAATCTTCTTCGATTTCTGAAGAGATTTTCTTTGATGAATCCATGAGAAAAACTTGATCTTGATCTTCTTGTTTTGTTTGTTCCTTTTGCATGATTGCTGTTGTCACTTCTTTTTCACCACATGAAACATCTGCAATTTTTTTTTTATAAATGTGAAGTTCAATTTATAGTAATACTCTTTCTTGAACAAGAGATGTTAATATTGATTAATACTCTCTTATTCACTAAATCTATAAATTTACCTTTTTTGGAAACGTGTGGTAAATAAGTACATAATATTGATTGAGATGTTATTCACTAAATCTATAAATTTACCTTTTTTGAAGTGTGATGGTGAGTACAAAATATTGACCATTAATTATTGAATTTCCTTTTCCACACTAAAATGAAGTGAATTTATGCTAAAAATAAGGCAACATTCATCATTTAATGAGAATACACAAGTAAATTTTTCTCTTCCAAAAGCTATCACTTGTCTTTTGAAAAAGTATAGAAATGTTGTACAATGTGCTTAATTATATGTACCATGCTGCCATTTTAAATTAAACTTCAATTATGAATTATACAATTCCACTAATTGTACCCTTAGAATATGATTAAAATGCTCAAGTCCATAATATTGTTCACAGCCTACTTAAAGTTGATTAGCAAACATGTTGGTCATCTAAGAAATAAATTAACTTATATGCTTGATAATATTTAAAAAATGTTACACTACCTAATTTGTGATTACCTTCTAGTTTTGCGACTTTAGTGTTACAAATAGTTAGTTTACCGACTTTAATGAGAGTAAGTTTAGTGACCATGACAGAGGGCTCGTAGTACCTGCTAGCGCGGCTACGCAGTGGAAGGGAAGGAGCCTAAATTGACCCCCTTCTTTTTTTCTTTGAAAAAAGCAGTAAGGAGTAAGGAGATTAAACTTTCATTTCCCCGTATGGAGCACTGAGTTACTTACGTTACGGTCTTCAGCAGGCAGGCTTCACTCTAGGCGGCTCCGCCCCCCTTACTCAACTATAAAAAGCCCTTTCTCCTTTTCTAAATAAGGTAGATAAATTGGTTGGAGGTCTCTAAAAGAGGTTTTAGTCTCATCCAGGACTTCCAAAACTCTCCCAATATCTATCGAAAGTAACTCGAAAAAAGGGATAGTTACCTTTAATTGTGGTGATGGATGGAATTTCAGATCCTTTAAGGACATATTCATTGTCCGATATTGGAGTAATGAGATCTTCATCCAATAAGTCTTGCCATACGTATCCTGTTTTGTATTTCCTGCATCATCATAATATTTGACTTCCTCAATTTATTTATTTATTTTTAGGAAATAAAATAAAATCTCAAATTTCCATATCATATACTAGTATATATTTCCAGCACAATTGATTGAGAATTGATCTTTAATGAGGTGGGATATGATTGATTCTCGTGACTTCCACTAGAGGATCAGAGCATTAAATTTAGTACTTTGTCATATGAGATTTGTACCTCCATTCTGATTTTAATTTACAGGATACAAAATTTCAAATAAAATATAGGACGGATATATTCATGTAGAGGAGTTTACTAGGGTATTTGACGTATTATTCACTATGCTTTATTTATAGCCTCAGAGACGAAAGTTCTTCTCAAGAGGATTATTTGATACCTCGATACTGACTCATTACTCCGTTACTCTTTAGGAGGGATGAACTCTTAATAAACTACCGATACATTGAGAATCCAAGACTTTTCCTAATACACAAATTCTCAATGTGTTTATACCATGATATTGATTAATTATAATTAAATGATAAAAATGTATGCATAAAAACACCCTATGTTATTATTGATTTAGTGAACACTGAGCACTGAGCCTGTAAGTTTTCATTTCACAACATTAAATTTTAACTTGCATTATGAGATTTATACCACAATTCTTCTTTTTTATAATAGATATAGATAAAGATTCAAAATTTCAAATACAATATTATCACAACTATATATCCATGAATTCTAAACTCTTAATTCGTGTATATAACTATTTTACTAAGCAATCTAACACATTATTCACTATAACTTACCAAATACTCTAAGTGATTTAACACCTCGATATCGACTCATCACATTTGATTATCTTTAGGGGTATCCATTTGCATTTTGAGAGAGAAGAACACTAAGCTAATTTTTAAGCAAACAATTTCATGAAATTATAATAAAAACTTGAACTAACCTCTTATATGACCAAGCAAAAGATTCAGGCATGTCTTTTCCTCGCAATTCTCCCAACCATCTCTTAATATCTATAATTATCCAATCATTAATGAAAAAAAAAACCTCAATCGTCAATTTTTCACAATTAAAAAAATTAAAAGAAAAATAATGCTTATATCATTAACTAAATTATAGAAAACAAACCTTTAAGACGAATGCCATTTCTAGAGAAATGATGAACTCTAATGAGATGAGGATGTTCAATACGACCTTTTCTACTCAAAAAATATATGATATGAAGTCTTCTCACTTCTCCTCCTCCTTGATTTTGTCCTTCCATTAATCTTCTCCTAATTCATTTTTACAATAATTAAACAAACAAAATTTTAATAAAACTAACTGAATTCTTCTTTCTAGGCATGCTTTAATATAATATTAACATATTCAAGAAAGTAATAAAAATAATAATAAATAATTAAAGATCAAGAATATGGGACAAATCTATGTATGCCGGCCTGCTCTAAAGATTAGAAGAATTAAAAAAGGGAATAACGAATTTTGTCGTGCTTTTAACCAAGAACTTTAACTAATTATATTTTAAAAGAAACATGTTTGTAAAATATTTTTTCTCATTCGGTGTCCAGTACACACATTGGAACTCGATTAAATCAGAATTCACGCCTGGAAATCTCACGTTAAGAGATAACGAGCGCTTTCTAACAAAGGTGACTCCGCACCAAGAGATACTCAAACTTGAGACCTCTGATTAAGGACAAAGAATGACGGAAGGAATACCACTCAACCACCTTGTTGGTAAACATGTTTGTAATTAGTATATGTATATATGTGCAAGTGCAGGCCTAGCTAGTGTATTTCAAATTTATTTAAAGAGTATAATATAAGATGGAAAGTTATTGAAATGATAGAAATTCTTACACACTAATCAAAATAAACATCATTGGATTTGGAGATTACCTTATAATGCTTTGTTTCTTTTGAAGAATGAAAGAGAAAAAGAAAGTGATGTGTTTTTTATCAAGAAAAAAATAGGAGTTTGAGGGGGTGGGGTGAAGAAGTAGATCTAAAGCTTCTAAACCATATATAGAAGTAGAGAAATTAGGTGTTCCAAGAAAGTTTTATCTGATTTCCCGCGATATGCTCAACTTATATAAGAAAATAGAAATACATAAATATATACACACACAAATGTATATGTACTTTTTGTGTTGGAGGTTGGGGTGGGTGGGGTGGGGGTAGCAGCTTTTGACCATATTTTTGTTATACCTAGAGAAACTTTATTTTATCCATAATTTTGTAATGATATGCATGAGTATTACAATATAAATATATTTAGTTTGGTTAACAAACAGTTTTTGGTTTAATATTTAATTAATGAATTCCGTATATATCATATTTTTTCTAATGATTTCCAAACTAAGATAGGATTTGTGTACAAAATATATTTCTTTCCTATATAAACTTTTTGTGTAAATATTTTATAAGGAACAATATATAAAAGAGAGTTTTTAAATAGAAGTAAAAATATGGTGATCAAAACAATATTTATTCATTTATTTGCCATTATTATTTTATTTTATCTAAGACTTCTCCTTATATATCACATATTTGCAACATTTTTTATGTATAACTTAAAAGTAATATTATTTTGACCGTGTATTTTGGGGCTTAATTCAACGTGGTTTCATTTCCAACCTTGTATTTTAGGACTACAGATATTTTTGCTTTTGTGTGGTTCCAAAAATTAAAATAATCGAATATTTTGGTCATGTGATTAAAATAATCAATAAATTCACTTCAACTACACCTAACTCTCCAATTAAGTAGAAAATAGAAACAAGTAAAGAGACAATTTTATAAAAGTACGTACATATATAGACACAAACAAGAAATCATAATTAATAAGTCATGGAGCCATAATTACCAGCCATTTGTAAGATTACTATGCAAAGATGGAAAAGATAAAAACATTATGTACAGTTCTTTATTATAATAAAATAAACAATATAGAGGGAAACAAATTATAAAAAAATTAAATAAGAAAATGATTATTATAATTAACCTAATTGACTTTTTTCTTAATGATGTGTAACAACATTTGCTTATATTTCTAGCTATCTACATTTTTAATCATATACCTTTTATTTAAATTATCTTGTAGCTTATCAAATGATAAATGAATTATTCGTGGCCATTATTTTCCCATAGGTTGCTAATGGTTTGTTAAGTTAGTTAATATCGTAAATTCAACAAGAAATAATTATATGTGAATGAAGTTCAATAAACAACCAATCAAATGCCATAAACTATCTCTAATTAGTGAGAAAATTAAGTTTTGACATTTTCATAATGTGCTTATCCACTAAAGCCAAGTCTTCCTCGCATGGGGAGGAATTAGGTAGGAGCAAGGAGTTGATTAAGATGAAAATTAATTTTTATATATATAAAGTCGTAAATATTAAATTCTCTCAATAAAAATATTGCCTCCGTCAGTGTTATTCTTCCATTCACTACTAGAAAAAAAAAAAAATTTGGTAAAGGACAAAAAATTATACTAATTCACAACAGAATTCTAAATTTAATCGTATTTAGTTACGTATTAACAACCTATCAATTCTAAAAAAAATTAAATAGTTAAGAGCTTTTTAGCAACCAATTAGACAGGGATTACTGATAAATTCCGTGGCTAATAATTTCACATTTTCATAGTGATTTATATGTCATATCGATCATTCATAAGTAATACGTAGCTTTCTATATGAAGCCATACAACGCGTCGACAAAAAAAATGATTTTCTACTTGTGACATTGGTCTTAAATAATAAACATTATTAATTTAATTTATAGATGATTGCTCAATTTTTAGTGTATTGTACCAAAAGTTATTAAATTATCATTTTTATAATATAAAAGTCACTCAATTATTTCACCCAAGTAATTGTACCCAAAGGTATTTTATATACCAAAAGTCATTAATTCAAACTTTACCTAAGAATTATAACAAAGTCACTAAACATTTTTTTTTTTTTTACGTATAGCTAAAAAACCATTAACTTTATCTAAAATTTATATAAATATATAATAATCCAAAAACAAGAATAAACTTCAGTCTCTCATATTTAAATCGTCAAAAACTAAACAAAAAATCGTAACAAAAAAAACCCAGAAAGAACAATTTAAACCTCAATAGCAAGATGTTGATTATAAGAAGCATAATATTATATATAAATAACCATGAGTAGAACAGCTTCTTACATATATTTTTTTGCCAATTCCAGAAAACAGGATCTTCTAATCATGAACAGAATTAATTAACTTGATGAATGATGATTTATGATGTTTATATATTTTCTTATAAACACCAAATGATTATTAGTTGTTGAAATGTAAATTATCATGGCCAACATAAAACAAAAATTAAGTTATGAAAGTGTCATTGTTTTCGGTAACCATGGAGACTCACTTGATGTGGAAATTTAATTTAAAGCTTATAGCAATGAGGAACTTTCGCAAATAGCTACTATAATAAACTTAATTATACTCCATAGCTATAGTTTGCATATTTATGAGTTGTAGCTAAAATTTAAGCTATCTTGTTTGTATAATTCGCGAATTTGTATAAATTCGCAGGTTTGTATAATTTCCAGGTACATTTGTATAATTCAGTTATTTTTGTATAAACTCGAAATAACGAATTTATACAATTACAAACATCAGAAGTGTAAACAGTTATACAAATTATATTATACAAATTATGAATTATACAAAAGTTATACAAATTATATTATACAAATTCTGAATTATACAAACGTGCGAATTATACAAAACTAAAAAACTGAGTTGCGTAATTATAGCTAAAAGTAGGCCGCGAATTGTAATTAAGGTAAACTATAGCAATATTAAGTAATTAACTATTATATGTTTACTTATACGCGTAATTTTCCCTATAGCAATACGAAATATATTACTACATTAGTTATAACAAAATTATATCATTAAGTCTGCGTTACGTTGCAGCTGAGAAATAGGGTTGTTTATGGGACCTTATAATTTATATAGGTTTTGAGACTAGGGATGATGACGAATATAATGATCAAATCATGTCATCTACCTTCACTATATATCTTCTTTTTTTATTTGAGTTAATTTTAAGGTTTGATTTGGTTTGGTTGTTAAGATTCATATTAATAATTGTATCCCCTATGATAATAACTTAATAACAAATTGATGGGATTGGACTAGCAAAATGCTTGGTGGAGGTTGGGGTCTCCAATGGGAAGGTTTAGATAACTTTTTACTGGTTAAAATGAGATGAGTTAATTAATGGGAAAATTGTATGAAATAGCAAATTATTAATTCAAATTAAATGTTATAGTCATAGTTTATTTTAATTATAATTTGCAGCAAACATCCCTTTTTTTGTCATCTGATTCGATATACAATTAACCATTTTCGGTATACATTAGCCATTTTATACATTTTGGTATAAAATGTATAAAATGCGTTTGTGTTTGTATAAAGCAAGAGAAAAGTGTATATACAAATACAAAAACATATATTTTCGTCCTATACACTTATAATTATACAAATACAGATCTTATTATACAAATTACAACGTACAAATGAATTTATACAAAACTGAACAATTTGTATAAAATTGAATGTTTGTAGCGAATTATACAAATCAAAAGCTCTATAGCAAACATAAAATTTGCTATAGAGCGCAATTATACAAACTATAGCTATAACATACAAATATGATATTGATGTTTGCTATATGTGAAAGTTGCTCTTAATTAATAATCAAGAAAATTTCATAAATAGTGCTATGTTTGTTCAGATTAGTGAAAAACAACGAAATTTTACTTTATGAAATGTAACAGTATTTTGTTAGATTTGTTATGAATTTCTTACCTTATTAGATTTTATCATAATTGATATATACTATTTCAAAAGGAAAATATAAATCTTTCATATTCAAGTAACTATTTTTTTGGAGGAAAAGACTCTAGACTTCTACAAATTGAGTATCCTTCCTTCCACAATAACTTTTGTAATGTAGTCATTAAAAAATTTCGTTTAGGACTATTCTTGCAGTAATTTGTATGTTTTTTTTATAGTATATTAGATTTTTTTTTAATGTAGCTCACTTGACCAAAGTATATTAAATATTATGTTTCCTTAGTATAGTTTCATTTATCGTCTAATTTATTACCTTCAAAATTTATAATTATTAGCTCTCATATGACACCTGATTATTTTGATTCCAACCAAAGAAATAATTACACCGTTTTAGTCAACATGTATCTGTTTAACTTTGTACATCAAGCCAACTTTCGACAAAGCAAAATATACCTTGTGCAACATTAAAATATTCGAATAATTTTCTTTTTTTATAGGAATACATACATAACATCAAAGTTGTCATTAAAAATGGCTTTACAACCAATACCTAGAGTGGGTTCATGGTACCAATAATGCAATTTAATTAAAGAGGACTTGGTTTTCTCATGACTAATATTCAATTTTATTAACAATAAAATACTTGTTGTTTAAATTATAAACAAAAAGTCATATCAAGCTATATTTTGTTAACACATTAACTACCCGCCTGCACAAGTTGTAGATGTTATTTAAGCGCAGAATTTTGATCACCTCGTCTCATTGACAAATTTTTAATGTAAAACGTAAAAAATAATTTATGCTATCGAGGTCAAAAATTCAAGATAATCTACCATTAAAGTTATTTTTACAAATCACCCTAAATTTGTAAGTTTTGGCACGAATTGACTTTATTTCAAAGTTGTTTTTAATTTTATATGTACTGCTCATTTAATAAAAAATTGTGAGCCAAAGTTTTTTTTAATTATGACTTAATTTTGCAAGACAATTTTTTTTTAGCGTATGTTTGCCTAGGACATAAGTTCAATACTATCTAATTCGCAAGACAAACCTTTTAAAAAACTTTGACTTTGGCATAAGATTAGTTGATATAACTTATGCCTTGGGCATAAGTTTGATAGGCATAACTTGTGCCTCGAGGCATAAATTCAATAGTATGAATTTTTAATTTTAAAGGTATAAATCCTAAAATTGAACTTATGCCTTGAAAGACATAACTTGTGCCTTGGGCATAAGTTTACTAGTATGGACTCCTTAAGACTGTACATAAAGTTTTTAAACTAAACTTATATATCTTATAAGATAGAAGTTCATTACTATGATTTTTCAAAGCATAATATTCTAAAACTAAAATTATATCTTGGCATAGCTTGTGCCTTGGGGCAAAAGTCTAGTGTATGAACTTCTTAAGGTATAGCGTTCTAAAGCTGAACTTATGTCTTGTAAGGTATAACCTGTGTCTAGCGATTTCTTAAAAATTATTAAGAGTATTTTCATCTGCATTTTTTTAAAATTCTATTAACTTAACGTGTTAAAGGATAAAAGATTAAAAACTATAAATTTATGGGAAAATTA
Source organism: Solanum piurae (assembly GCA_029582685.1). Taxonomy (NCBI): domain Eukaryota; kingdom Viridiplantae; phylum Streptophyta; class Magnoliopsida; order Solanales; family Solanaceae; genus Solanum; species Solanum piurae. The sequence goes on along the minus strand of JAJOOO010003197.1, from coordinate 6,933 downwards.
TGCGTATAAGCAAACATATACTAGTTAATTAGTTAGCATAGCTATAGCTTACCTTAATTACAATGCGCGACCTACTTTTAGCTATAATTACGTGACTTAGATTTTTAGTTTTGTATAATTCGCACATTGGTATAATTCGGAATTTGTATAATATAATTTGTATAACTTTTGTATAATTCGTAATTTGTATAATATAATTTGTATAACTGTTTACACTTCTGATGTTTGTAATAGTATAAATTCGTTATTTCGAGTTTATACAAAAATAATTGAATTATACAAATGTGCCTGTGAATTATACAAACATGTGAATTATACAAATCTGCGAATTATACAAACGAGATAGCTTAAACTGGAGCTACAACCCTGCAAATATGCAAACTATAGCTATGGAGCGTAACTAAGTTTATTATAGTGGATATTTGCGAAAATTTCCTAAATTTTTTGAGCAAAAATTAAAGACCACCCGTAATAGGTACATTCCTGCAAATGAACCCTAAATTTGTGGTTATGAAGCCCAACAATAAAAACAGCCCAACGCCCATTCTCCTCCGCTTGGATTTGGTTTCGCGTAAGCTGCATTGTGCTTAAATTTTGGGGTAAATTATAGAAATCACATACTTTTAAGGCAAAATTACAATTTATCCCTTAAAAGTTTATAATTACAGAAATCCCTCAAAACGGATACAATAATATAAGCGCTGATACATTAATCTGATGCGCGAGATACATTAATTGTTAAGTAAGATACATTATATTTTATACATGATACACTAATCTGATGTACATTTTATACATGATACACTAATCTGATGCGCGAGATACAATAATATAAGCGCTGATACTGATGCGCGAGATACAATAATATAAGCGCTGATACATTAGCGCGAGATACAATAATATAAGCGCTGATACATTAATTTGATGCGCGAGATACACTAATCTGATGCGCGAAATGAGGGATTTTGGGAATTTATAAAACTTATAGGGGATAATGGTAATAAGTAAACTAAAAGGTGGGATTTCTGTAATTTTTCCTAAATTTTGGGGAAAATGTAGGCCCAACATAACACTTTGCACTTACATAGCCACTTTTTCAATATACAATATTTATATACCTATACAAATAATAATTTATGTAAAAGTGTATGATAATATAAAATATATTTATCTTACATAAAAATGTATATAACAATTTATGAAATTGAATAATATGTTGCTAGTTACAAAAATGAACTTCTGTGATTTTTAATTATAATTCTCGCTCAAAATAGGTTCAAATCTCCATGAATTGGAAGAAGGATTTCAAAAAATCATTTTTATAAGGATATATGTTATACTCCCTCCGTTTAAAAAAGAATGACCTCCTTTCCTTTTTAGTTTATTTAAAAAAGAATGAGATCTCTTGCCATTTTTGGTAATATTTTACTTTCGGCTTTCCATGCTGCATGTTCAAGACCACAAGATCAAAGGGCAATTTCGTACATTTGACATAACTTTAATTTAGGACCACAAGATTCAAAAGTCTCCTTTATTTTATTAAACTCTATGTCAAGTCAAATTAGACCACTCTTTTTAAAACGAAGGGAGTAGTATATTTTGATCAATCAATCAACCATATACACCTCTATCCCAAGCATGCATAATTTGTGGTATAACCTTTGGAAAAATTGCTCAAGTCTAAAATATTATATTTGAACTAAACTTATTTACTTATCGACGAAATATGACAAAAGAGAATGATAAAATCTCCAATTTTGTGATTTTGTCCAGATGATGAGCCAAATATAAGCGAAAGAAAAAATATTTAATGCATGCATCTCGAATTAAGTAGGCCTTTGGCCATATATTCAAAATATTTTTCACTTTATTCAGAAGTGTTATGGAGTTGGAGTTTTAGATAAAATCGTATTTGGTTATACTTTTTGCAAATAATATTTAGAATAATGTTCATGCTTAAATGTATTTAAATACAACTTTAAAAGTGATAAGTGAATTAAAAAATAGGTTATAAGCCGTTTCCGAAAATTTGAATCACAATTTCGAGTTAGATTTGAAAATTTCACGATCAAACATTGATTTCAAATAAAATGAAAAGTTATTCCAAAAAAGAGTTTTTATGACCAAGCAGATCCAAAGGTATAATCTACATTTGACCATAAATTTTAAAAAAATATCATCAGATATCTATTTGCCTATGAAATTTTGATCAAATTTCTTCAATATATTCAAGTATCCATAAACAATTTTTGGATTTTCGGGACTTCAACTCACAAAACTCACAATTTTTTTCAAGTATAATGGATGTCCAAACACAACTTTAAATTTTAACTTTCAACTTCAAAATCTACGATCTAACGAAAAAGAAGTCAATTTAATCACTAGCAAACTTTATAACGACAAAGAGGTCACAACTAAAACGAAAGCATAGGATACATTCATGAAGTAACTATTTGATGATACAATCATAGAAAAAAAACAAACCCCATTTATTGTCACACCATATTTAACCCCTTTCATCACCATTCCACATGTCCTTAAACTTAGGTCCAGTTGGTCCTTCTTCACCCAAAACCTCATTTGGTAAACTTTTCACAAGTTTCTCAATTGCCCTCTTTAATTTTCCAGGCAAAAATCTCTCTATTTTTTTAAGCTCATTTGCAATATCATAGCTAATTTTTGGACCCCATTCTCTAGCATAGTTAAGCCATACTGGCTCAACAATTTTCAAATATTCACCAGCCACCACTGCATAGTTAGCTCCAGTGTCCATCACCTGCCCCTTTGCTGTGTCATTTCTTATGCCAATATTGCCATTCCCCTGCATATTTTGCCCTGTTTTCGAATAACAAGCGTGACCATGCAATGATGAATAGGCCACGGGCTTGTTACCATTTTCAAATTCAAGTTTTGGTGCACTCACCCAATTTCCTCCACTATGTTGGGAGAAGTACACACTTTGTAACTCTCCATTGAAGTTACTAATCCTTAACGTAATGTGTTCCCAATCGCCAACGTGCTGACCAATTTTCCCTAAGGGAATGGTGATGAATTCAATTTTTGCTCTAGCAGGGCCGTTAAAGGGATAAAATAGCCATAGAGCGATATCAGTATGTGTCGCGCCAAACATTGGTTTAATATGTAAGTAGGATGTGGAAGCATGGAAATCTCCATTCTTGACGCGATTTTTCGCTGAATCATCAGTTGGTAAGTCTAACCAATACGCGCCATCATTTGAACCATCTCGAGGAAGATTTGAACCGTCTGGCTGAACAACAACCGGGGCAGATTCTTGCCCTTTCGTATACAATAAAACTCCATTCTGGAAAAACCAAGTGACAGAGGAAGGGTAATATTCTTCATCAGGGTGGAAGTAATATAAAGGCGAATACGCTTGAAATAGTGCTTCAACTTGGTTTAAAATTGGCATAGAAGAGAAATTTTCTACGACGTTTTTCAAACAAGCTAATGAATCTGCTGCAGCTCCGTTGTTTAAAGCCATAAAAGCACCAGTAGACACTCCTAGACCCTTAATTCCTCTGTCTTTTGGTCTTGATGAGTACACATTCAACACATCATTTCCCCAAATCCAATCATCAGTTTCAGATACATCGGTTAAATCAGCACGAACACATCTGATTTTGTCAAGAGAAGGCTTCTGAGGAGACGTTGTTACAACGTGTCCAACAGATTTATAGCCCTCGGGGGGAATTGGCAGCCAGATATAACAAGCACTGTCCTGTTTGATTTTCAAGTTTTCACTACTCCATACAAGAGTATAGTCATTTGGCAATTTTAGAGCGTCTCCTGATGAATCTTTACCAATAAGAAGCCAACCAAAAAGGGGCAAATTGTTAGGTTGGCTATAGGATCCAAGCATAAAGAAATCATTTGGTAAATTTGATGGTTCAAAGAATGTAGCTCCAAGATTATCTGGTCCACCTTCTTGGCTAGCCCATACTTTAGTAAATGATGATATTTGAGATACTTGTAATCCTCCAAGATCAATGATTCCACTAGCAAACCCTTCACCTGATATTTAAACAAATAAGTCATGAGTTCGAGTCGTGGAATTAGTCACATCACACCCCAAGAGGGATGGCACCCTTCCCCAAACCCTGTGTGAACATGGGATGCATTGTGCACCTTACTCCTCTTTTTTTTTTTTTTTTTTTTTTTTTACATGTAATGCAAAAAATGTATCACTTTGTCAAATATATTTGTCTAGATAGTGATATGGTGCAAAAACGCGTGCCTTATCACCTAGAGGCATGCACTAAAGCCTCAACTAAGCGAGGCAAAGGGCACAACATGGACATCATCGAGCTTTAGGCGTAAAAGCGCTTTCAGGGAGCCTTTAACAACACTACAATTGATCAGATACTAATAAAGCAAAAATCATAACATAAAGTACCTGAAGGCCAAGTGGGCAATGGAGATGGAAACTTAAAGGGGGTATCAATTGGAAGTAACACCTTAGCATCATCTTGATTTGAATTTTTTTTGTTGATGTTACCCATAGTTGAATCTTTCAAGGAATGGCTTGAAGGAAGTGTAGGGAATAAAATGAGGCAAGCAACAAATATATTCTGCAAAAGAGAAGTTGAATAATATGAAAGAAAGAATTAGCTAGCTATATATAGTTAAAAGAAGAGCTCAATGGGTGAATTGTGCAATGAAACCTTAATGTGATGGTTATATATATATACTAAAATAATTTTCCTAGTCTTGACAAACTTATCTTCCTAGTTATTGACAATGTCAAACACCATACCTACCAAAATCTTGGCTTCTCTGCTTTTTTCTACGAGTTAGAAATTTATATATGTATATATTAGGTAGGTTCTCTACATTACATTCAGTGTTGTGAGGGATTAATTCAAATTTTCTTCGTTACAAACTTGAATTATGTATGTGTAGACATCAAAATTTTATTGTATTTAAGATGAACATCTACAAGACTAATCGAATCCATGTTTTTTGAAGGATACTCTACTCTGAACCTTAGCTCACACCAATAAAAGGGATATATATGTCCTTAAAGAAGCATCTTGAATATTCCAAAAACTTTGAGTGTTCACAAAGAGAACAAGACATCAAATATTGTCTTTTTTTCAAAAGAGGAGTGATCAAGAGGTATTTTTCCTCAAGATCAACTCGAAATATCGATCATCATATCAAACTACTATCTGACGTTCTTGATGATCAAATACATCAAGTAGGCCTAAAATACGTTACTAAAGACCTTTGAACAACAAAAAAAATTAGAAGAGAAAAACCAAGAAAATACACAAAATTCTACTCACAACGATTATCAATAAAATTACCTTTCTTTAATTTTTTGCGATAACAACTTAATTTACATTTTGAGAAAAAATTGTTGCAAACGATATAAGGTAAATGATTTGATATGTGTCCTTTTCCAAATATAATATGAACGTGGAATGCTTCGATCTGCCTTTTAAAGCACGTAACAAAATGCACATTATTAATTTTAGTCACATGGCCAGAAAGGTAGAGATAATGCTTAATAATTTCCCAAAGGAGATTACTTATATCTTAAAAAAACTACATTTGTTGATCATGGTTTTAATCATATAAGGTCAACAAGCATCTGCTTCGTACAGGCAAAAAATATACTTTAGATACATGATGTGTTACACGTTTTAGAATATGCTAAAAAGATGCTACATACTCTTTGCATTCGAAGTCTTTTTTAATGATCCTAGTGTTTGAGGTCAACTTATACACATGGAATAATTTTACGCTATATTTTTCATCTCTCACCAATAATAGATACCAAATAACTTTATCCAACTAAGCTAAGATAAATGAGAAGAAATTACTTAGTATTTTTTTAATCTCTTTTGAGAATTGAACTCTGAGACCTCACGATTCTCAACTCCTTTCATGGACCACTGAATCACGATGCAAGTCGTGTCTACTTTTTTTAACTAAAAGTTTTCCAGGAAATCAAATGAGACCAACATTTACCTTTACTTGTTCAACCTCATCATCACCTTTTTATTATACAAGATTAAAAAGTTTCCTTGTGTTCCACAACAAATACTAATAAATTCAAAAGACAAGTTGTTCCCATAATGGCAATAATTAATCATAGATCAATAATCGATAGAGTTAGGTGGGGTAGAAAGAAATACAGCTTAATTAATTTGTCCAGAGGGCTTAACAGTAAATTAAAAGGGCCGTCATCAATATAATATTGGAAGTTAGAGGAAACGGATTAACTTAACAAATCACCAAAATTATGGGATTCTTTTTAAATCTATTTGGTTTATATATGATGGTTGTTACCTGTGGGCTGTGGTATTGTATTGTGTTGTTAATTTAAACATTAATTTTTATTGTTATTTAATTTTTTGTACTGTATCATTAAATTCATTAAAATTTTATATAGCGATCGATTTGATGTAATTGTGTCACTACTCTCCCATAATATAATACTCACAATATATTATGATACGATACGTAACAACCCTTGCAAAGTTGTATATATTCTTCAAGCTAAGTTCTTATCCATACTTAAAAGCTAAACTCGTTATTAGTTATTATGATTTGCAAGTTATGTTTTATCACGCAGAAGTCATGATGAGTGCTGATAAGAATATGCTTGGCGTGTGGTTATGTTATCCAATAAATTTTGTCAATAGTAAATTTTATATATGTATTTTCAATTTTTAGTTATAAATTCCTCTCATCCCATTTTAACGGTTATTTTAACTTTTTTCACGATCATTACGTAAAACTAATAGATACAACTTTTAGAGTAAAGGATCAAAATTGTCCTTTATGTTTGAGTAAAGGATCAAAGTAGTCCTTGTGTTTTAACATGGAGCACTAATAGTCCTCCATGTTTCAACAATTGGTACACTTTTGATACATCACAATAGCCTTTAAATCAGCATTAAACTT
>JAJOOO010003196.1:0-49740 GCA_029582685.1 Solanum piurae | reverse complement strand
ACATTTCTAGTCAGTTTAGAGGCTTATTTCAGACATAGTTGGATTCAGCTTAGTATTGAGTTAATATATTCTTTGTATTAAACTCATCAGTTATCATTAATCTCAATTATAGTATATGGGTATTCCCCATCTTTTCATTTTAATTATGATTTAGCTTCCGCACATTTTCTATTATTCAGTTTATCTTTAGTATGCTCATGATCATGCCAGCAGGGTTAGCTTGGGATCACTTGTGGTCCTAGGTCCCGTGTACGTGTCTCGGGGCATGACAATTGATAAGTTGGGTACTACTATTGCAAGAATTTGACTTTGAATTCAATGATATGAGAGGTTGTGAAAATCAGGTGGCTGACCACTTATCAAGATTGGAAGGCAAGGAAAATGAAGAACTGGAGATCAACATAAATGATTCTTTTCCCGAAGAACATGTATTCACGGTAACTCTTAAACAACCTCATTGGTATGCTGATATTGGCAATTATATAGTGTGTGGATTAATGCTAGACGAACTGAACTTCTACTAACAAAAGAGGTTCTTGTTCAATGTTACGAAGTAATTTTGAGATGAACCATATTTATTCAGAGAGTGTGCATACCATATCATTAGGAGATGTGTTTCGGAAGAAGAAGCCATCGAAATTCTCCATGCTTGTCATGCTTCACCGATTGGGGGTCATCATAGTGGTGTACGTACAGCTGCTAAAGTCCTCCAAAGTGGCTACTACTGGCCGTCACTATACAAAGATGCTCATGAGTTTGTTAAGAAGTGCACTCAATGTCAGAAACAAGGTGGAATATCCAAAAGACATAAGTTGCCTCTTACGCCCATTTTAGAAGTTGAGCTATTTGATGTTTAGGGAATATATTTCATGGGCCCATTTGTGAGTTCATTTGGAAATAAGTATATCTTGGTGGCCGTAGATTATGTTTCTAAATGGGTGTAGGTTGTTGCACTTCCAAACAATGAAGGGAACAGTGTTATTCAATTCTTGAAATGCTACATCTTTGCTAGATTTGGTACTCCTTGGGCTATTGTTAGTGATGGGGATCCCACTTCTATAACAAGTGGTTCTCAGCCGCATTGAGTAAGTATGGAGTAAAACACAAAGTAGCAACTTCGTATCATCCCTAAACGAGCGGCCAAGTTAAAATGTCAAACCAAGGAATCAAAAGCATCTTGGCCAAGATAGTGAATGCTAATAGGACTGATTGGTCTCGAAAGGTTGATGACACACTATGAGCATATCGCACCGCATACAAAACACCAATCGGTATGTATCCGTATCAGCTAGTTTTCGGTAAATCTTGCCATGTACCAGTTGAATTGGAACACAAAGCACTATGGGCATTGAAAGCTCTAAATCTTGACTGGACAAAGACTTCAAAAGAGAGAGTAGAGCAATTAAATGAGTTGGACGAATTCAGGTTCAAGGCTTACGAAATTTCAGCCCCTTACAAGGAAAAGATGAAGAAATGGCATGATTCTAAAATCCTTATGAGGGAGTTCAGAGTGGGAGACTGGGTGTTACTATATAACTCTCGACTTAGACTCTTTCCGGGAAAGCTCAATGTCAAGCCCCGAGCCTACACCCTGGGCGGGATTGGCACTCGAGAACTATTGCTAGCCCCAAGCGAACCCTTGGTCTGGCTTACTTACTCAGCGGAAGACATAAACATAAGAAACATAACTCATGCAATAACTTAAGAGATAATAACTTAGCCTAAATGGAATCTCAAGTCTTAAACGTATACAACTGAAATGAATAAGACTAAAGAACTATACTATCCATCTATGAAGCCCTTAAAAGAGAGAGGGATGTCGGGACAAGACCCCCGATCATACTAACAACTGAAATACCAAAAACAAATGATAAAAAGAGTCCTCCATAATGCATTGAGGCTCACCAACTGACACTTAGTGCTCAACTGGATCAACGAGGCGCTGGATGTTGATCCTGGTTACCTGTGTTTGCATCATAATAAGATGCAGACCAACAAGAATCAGTACATTGAATGTATGAGTATTCTAGTGGAATGCTAAGCATAACATAAGCTTGAAAGGAACAATTACCTTGGCTTTACCCAACTGATGAATAACTCAATTCAATGCAAAGTATAAACAACAATAAGGGTGTAGTTTATACAAAGCATTTATAATAGTAAACAACAACTCAATGTATTTAAAGAAATACAATAACAACTCAATTACATAAAAGTAATATAATACTGAGGGAGATTCTCTAACTGAAAACCACCACTATGAGCCTAAGTGGTGATACATCGTCTTGCCCACGTTGCCAGAACTGTCCTATACTTTGCCGTTTTATAAAACACCTTAACTAAGTGGATTCACTAGTCTATGCTAAAAAGCACTTAAGGAGTCATCTAAAAAGTATGATCATTTACTACCCATGATAGTTACATGGTGTATGGAGACTTGAGTTAATGTGAACTCACATCCCCATATCGATTCTCAATACTACTCCCAAAAATATTCTTAGCTCATATGTTTTAAAACAAAACTTCTTTCTTTGGTTTGAGAAAATTACTCAAAACTTAGATTAAAAGATCTCTTGGAAATCGGTGTTTCCCCTTCTTGTTCAAATGTGAAAACATTTTAAACTCTTGGGAATACTTAGTTCCCTTATAACTTTTGGAGAAATGAACTCAACTCTTTACTCTTTGCTTAACTCAAAACTTAAGTCTTAAAACAAAGTTAAAACGTTTGTGAAAGACTTTTCAAAACTTTATAAACTTCTCCTGACTTGCTTCTTAACTTCTAGACTTGACTCTTAACTTTCCCTGAATTGAATTATGGATTCAAGGGTTGTGATTTGTGATAGAAAAGACCTCATGATATTTAAGAGTGTTTTTAGATAGCTAAACATGAGAAAAGATCAAGAAATCATTGTTTGAAAGTAGGTCTGTCACGTGGAGATGTATTTAATCATTTGGTCGCAAAAATAACTTTTGAGGCAGAACGGTTCGTGACCGCTCCGCAACGCGAAGAGACTTTTCTCAAATTTGAGGAACAGGTCCGCGATGCAGCCCCACTACCTAGATTCACCCGACTTTTTCCTTCTTCTTTTTCCAGTCCCAATTCGCCTAAAATCGACTATTCTTCTCAAATTCTCTTTAGATTTAGATATCCAACATATGTACCGAAGAACCTAACTCAAAACAACTCTAAAACTCGACGTAAAGATCTCAGAAACTTCTCAATTCAGCCCAATTCAAGAACGAAAATAAATTCAAGAATACATATCAAGAACATCAACTTTCAACCCTTTTTAGAACGAATTTTGCTGAACTAAACATGATTGGTGCATGGGTGAATGAACCCAATGCTATGAAAGTCTCACATACCTCGTAGGGATTAAATCTTGGTGATATCCATACGAAAATCTCTAAGAACTCGACGAACTATGAACTTTTCTTCTCCTTTCTCCTCTTTTCTCTTTTCTCCAAGCCTTAGCGTATTTTGGTAAAAGCGTAAACTGATCTAATTTTGATTAGACCCTAACTTAATTACCAAAAATGAAATAAAATAATTGAGCAAGGAAAAGACCAAACTACCCTTTAAAAATCCGGATTAGACTTTCCTTACCCAAACAACCCAACTTCCAATGGACATGTCTCACTCATACGAACTCGGAATCGCACAAACTTGGCGGTGTTGGAAAGATAATTCAACAATATTTCCTATGTATCTGGAAGCACACCTAACTCATCCTGATCTAGGAGTTATGTTCGTTTGAAGTTGCCAAAAAACCATACTTAACATAACTTAACCAAATTTCCAGATTTTTCCATTCTTTCCTAAAATGAGTATTTCCAATTTTTAACTCTTCCTAGTTCTTTCAAATAGCTAGATGTTACAATATCTCCCCCTTGGGAACATTCGTCCTCGAGTGAGATTACTCTTATAGGCTAAGGGTATAACATCTAACATTCAACTCAAACACCCAACAAGCAATGCAAATACAACATGCCAACTTATAAATTAAAGAGTACTTAGAAGAGAATTAGTACCTTGCTCTGGAATTTCTCCAGATTCGAAGAGATGTGGATATCTCTTCTTTATATCTTCCTTAGCTTCCCAAGTAGCTTCCTCAACAAATTGGTTCCTCCAAAGGAATTTGACGAATGCTACCTCTTTTATTCTCAACTTGCGAACTTGGTGATCTAGAATCTGAACATGAATCTTCTCATAAGACAAGCTATCCTTGATCCCAACATCTTCAATTGGTATAATCAATGAAGGATCACACATGCACTTCTTCAACATGGAGATGTGAAATACCGGATGAACCGCTGCTAACTCTGGTGGTAGCTCTAACTCATAAGCTACATTGCCAATCCTCTTGGATATTCTGTAACAGTCAATATACCGGAGACTAAGCTTCCCCTTCTTACCAAATATCATAACACTCTTCATGGGTGATACTTTTAAGTATACCCAATCATCTACTTTAAACTTTAACTCTCTTCTCCTAAAATCAGTGCAGGATTTCTGATGACTCTGCTATTTTTTTAACCTCTCTTGAATTACTTTCACCTTCTCCATAGCTTGATGAACTAAATCTGGTCCTATCAACCGAACTTCACCAACTTCAAACCATCCAATAGGAGATTTGCATCTTCTCCCCTAAAGAGCTTCATAAAGAGCCATTTGGATGCTAGAGTGGTAGTTATTGTTGTAAGAAAATTCAATAAGGGGTAGGTGATCATCCCAATTACCCTTGAAATCAATCACACAAGCCCTCAACATATCCTCTAAAGTCTGAATAGTGCGCTCGGCTTGACCATCTGTCTGAGGGTGAAAAGCAGTACTTAAGTTCACCTTTGAACCCAAGCTTTTCTGAAAAGATTTCCAGAACTGTGCAGTAAATTATGCACCTCTATCTGAAATAATCGAAATTGGCACCCCATGAAGTCTAACTATCTCCTGAAGATACAACTTGGCATAGTCCTCTGCTGTATGGGTAGTCTTTATCGGCAAATAGTGGGCTGATTTTGTTATTCTATCAATAATCACCCAAATAGAATCATCTTGCCTGTGAGACCTGGCAAACCTGTGATTAAATCCATATTGATCATCTCCCACTTCCATTCTGGAAGTTCTATATTCTGATCCATACAATCGGGCCTTTGGTGCTCTACTTTAGCTTGTTGGCAATTTGGACAATTGGCCACAAACTCTGCAATGCCCTTCTTCATACTACTCAACCAATAAACTTCTCTCAAATCGCGATACATCTTTGTGGAACCCGGATGAATGGAATATCTGGAGCTATGAGATTCCTCCATGATCCTCTCTTGGAGTTCATCCACCCTTGGTACACACAATCTAACTTGATACCTCAATACGCCATCTCCCGCTTGTTCAAAACCCAATACTTTTTGCTTATGAACATTTGCCTTCAATTCAAGCAAAATAGGATCTTGGTCTTGCTTCTCTTTTATTTCTGACACTAATGATGAATTAGCCCCATTCATCACCACCACTCTTCCTTCTGTGGAATCCATTAGTCGGACTCCCAAGCGTGCAAGTCTATGCAATCTCTGGCTAACTCTCTCTTTTATTTCTCAACATGGGCGGTACTACCGATAGACAACATGCTTAAACCATCAGCAACAACATTAGCCTTACCTGGGTGATAACGAATATACATGTCATAATCCTTAAGTAATTGTAACCACCTCCTTTGTCTGAGATTAAGCTCTTTCATAGTAAACACATACTAAAGACTCTTGTGATCGGTGAACACATCCACATGCACACCATAAAGATAATGGCTCCATATTTTCAAAGCAAGTACTATGCCAGCCAACTGTAGATCATGGGTTGGGTAGTTCTTCTCATGAACTTTCAACTGTCTGGAGGAATAAGCTATAACTTTGCCATTCTGCATTAACACGCAACCCAAACCAACTCTATACGTATCACAATATGCAATAAAGCCTTGCGTACCTTCTAGTAAGGTCAATACTGGGGCAGTAGTCAACCTCTTTTTCAATTCCTGAAAGCTTTTCTCATAAGCTTCAAACCATTGAAACTTCACTGTTGTCTGAGTCAACTTGGTCAAATGAGACAAAATAGATGAGAACCCTTCTACGAACGTTCTATAATATCCAGCCAACCCCAAGAAACTCCTAATATCAGTTGGAGATGTGGGTCTACGCCAATTCTGCACTGCCTCTATTTTCTGAGTATCAACTTTACTTCCCTCTCCAAACACAATGTAGCCTAAGAATGCCATAGATTCAAGCCAAAACTCACACTTAGAGAACTTGGCATACAACTTTCTATCCTTTAGAGTTTGGAGAACTATTCTGAGGTGACTAGCATGATCTTCTTCACTCCTCGAATAGATTAGTATGTCATCAATGAAGACGATAACAAACATATCTAAATAAGGTTTGAATATTCTATTCATAATGTCCATGAATATTGTAGGTGCATTAGTTAAATCGAACGACATGACCAGAAACTCATAATGACCATAACAGGTCCTGAATGTTTTCTTTGGAATATCACATTCCCTTACCCTCAACTAATGGTAGCCTGATCTGAGATCTATCTTAGAGAAATGGGTAGCACCCTGAAGTTGATCGAAAATATCATCAATTCTCGGAAGAGGATACTTATTATTGATGGTAACCTTGTTCAATTGATGGTAACCTTGTTCAATTGATGGTAATCTATACACATCCTAAGGGAACCAACTTTCTTTCTTACAAATAAGACCGGAGCGCCCCAAGGTGAGACACTTGGTCGAATGAAATCCTTATCAAGGAGATCTTTAAACAGTTCTTTCAGCTCTTTTAACTCTACTGGTGCCATTTTTTATGGCATAATAGATATAGGACGAGTATTTAAAAGAAGGTCTTTATCGAAGTCTATTTCTCTCTCATGAGGGACTCCGTGAAAATCATCAGGAAAGACTTCTGGAAACTCTCTTACTACTGAAATTGACTGAATAGGAGGTATCTCTACACTAGAGTCATTAACTAGAACTAAGTAATAGACACACCCCTTGGAAACTAACTTTCTTGCCTTAAGGTACGAAATGAAATGACCCTTAGGCACTGCTGAATTACTTTTCCACTCTAAGACTGGCTAATTAGGAATTTGGAACTTAACAACTCGAGTTCTACAATCAATGGAGGCATAACAGGCATGAAGTCAGTCCATACCTAGAATGACGTTGAAGTCTACCATGTCTAACTCAAATAAATCAGCCATGGTGTCTTGGTGATGGAAATGACACAATCACGATATACTCTCTCAGCTAGAATAGACTCCCCAAAAGGTTTAGAAACACAAAAGGGTTCACAGAGTTTCTCAGGACGAACATCAAAACTATTTGCAACATAAGGGGTTACAAAAGATAAACTTTCTCTTGGGTCTAGCAAAGTATAAACATCAAGAGTAAAGATTTTGATCATGCTAGTGAGAACATCTGGAGAGTTCTCTTGCTCTTGGCAACTAGTGATCGCATAAAGACAGTTTGCTCCTCTGCCAGTTCCAGAAGTAGCTCTTCTAGGTTCAGCCTTGTCTAGTGGAGCAATTCTATTGCCCTGATTCCCATTACCTTTCCGGTTCTTAGGGTACTATTTTATGAAATGACCCTCTTTCCCATACTTGAAGAAACCTGTGGAGCCATCGCGGCACTTACCTGGGTAGGTTCTACCACACTTAGCACATGTAGGAGTCCAGTTACCTCATTGTGCCACACTACCATGAGATTAGGCAGGTCTAGCTCTGAAATGCTGTGAATTCTGACTATTGTACTCACCTTTGTTTCTAGGTGCAGGTGCACTAGCAGATGATGGAGCAGGTCTCTTATTCTTTTACTGAAAGGACGAATGGTTCATATTATTTCTTTGCTACCCGGACTCATTTCCTGTCTTCGCTTTCTTGTTTCTAAACTCCTCCATATCACTCAGCTTCTCTTCCTCAACCTGCTGCACATAGATCATCAACCTTGATATATCCATGTCACCTATTAGCATTGCAGTCTTACCTTCCTTACTCGATAGACTCGATAGCCCAGCAACAAACAAACTCATTTTACTATCATATCCACAACCATCTCCGGAGTATAACAGGATAGTTGGGTGAACTTGAACCCATACTCATGAACGCTCAAAGAATTCTGCTTAAGTGTGAGGAAGTCTCGTACCTTAGCCTCTTTCAATTCTCGGTAAAAGAATCACCCCAAGAAAGCCTCCTCAAAACAATCCCAACTCACACGTGGTGCTCCCTCAGCTCTACCCTTCTTCCACTGGTCAAACCAAGTCCTAGCAACATTCTTCAGTTAATATGCAACTAGTTCAACTCACTCAATATCGACAACGTGCATAACATAAAATACCTTTTTCAGTTTCTCAATAAATTTCTCTAGATCCTCAGTAGTGCTTGTACCAGTGAAACTTGGAGGGTTCATCCTCAAGAATTTGTGGATCCTCGAAATGTCAGCTTCTTCTTGTCGAGCCCCTATTTGTTGCCCAACCTTGTTAGTCACAGCTTGACTTAGCATCCTTATTGCTTCCTTGAACTCATCATTGGCAACTTGTCCTTGGGATTGCACGTCATGTGCATTGGGTACCCCTTGATCCTCAACATTTCGCCTAGCAGGACGACCTCTGACAGCTCTTCGTGGAGGCATGATTAACTGAAAAAACATGTGCAAGAACGAATATTAAAGAGACTTTATATAGATGAATTCTATCGCACAAAATGAGTGTCAAAGAAGTGAGAAATTTTTCCCAATTGTTGCAACCTCCTAATTATAGATGTGGAGCGCTTCACACCAATAACTAGGACTCTACAGATATGAATTCATAGACTTTCTAGTACTCTTGAACTCTGTGCTCTGATACCAAGTTTGTCACACCACGAGCCTACACCCTGGGAGGGACTGGCACTAGGTAACCATTGTTGGCCCCAAGCGAACCCTTGACCTGGCTTACTTACTCAGCGGAAGACTTAAACATAAGAAACATAACTCATGCAATAAATTAAGAGATAATAACTTAGCCAAAATGGCAACTCAAGTCTTAAACGTATACAACTGAAATGTAAGACTAAAAACTATAATATCCGTCTATGAAGCCTCTAAAACAAAGAGGGATGTAGGGACAAGACCTCCGATCATCCTAACAAATGAAATACTAAAAATAAATGATAAAAAGTGTCCTTTGGAATGCAATGAAGCTCACCAACTGGCTCTGAGTGCTCAACTGGATCAACAATGCACTGGATGTTGATCCTCGTTATCTGTGTCTGCATCATAAAAAGATGCAGGCCAAATGGCATCAGTACATTGAATGTACGAGTATGCAAGTGGAATGCTAAACAAAACATAATCTTGAAAGGAATCTGAAAGGAACACATACCTTGGCTTTACCCAACTCATAATAACTCAACTCAATGCAAAGTAAAAACAACAATACGGGTGCAGTTTATACAAAGCATTTAAAATAGTAAACGACAACTCAATGTATTTAAAGAAATAAAATATCAACTCAATTACATAAAAGTAATATAATACTGTGGGAGATTCTCTAACCGACAACTACCAGTATGAGCCTATGAAAGTCTCACATACCTCGTAGGGATTAACCCTTGGTGAAATCCACACAAAAATCTCCAAGATCTCGATGAACTATGAACTTTTCTTCTCCTTTCTCCTCCTTTCTCTTTTCTCCAAGCCCTAGCGTATTTTGGTAAAAGCGTAAACTGATCTAATTCTGATAAGACCCTAACTTAATTACCATAAATAAAATAAAACAATTGGGTAAGGAAAAGACCAAACTACCCTTTAAAAATCCGGATTGGACTTTCCTTGTCCAAACAACCCAACTTCCAATGGACATGTCTCACTCATTCGAACTCGGAATCGCGCAAACTTGGTGGTGTTGGAAATATAATTCAATGATATTTCGTATGGTATCTAGAAGCACACCTAACTCATCCTGATCTAGGTGTTATGTTCGTTTGAAGTTGCCCAAAAACCATACTTGACATAACTTAACCGAATTTCCAGATTTTTCCATTCTTTCCTAAAATGACTATTTCCAATTTTTAACTCTTCCTAGTTCTTTCAAATAGCGAGATGTTACACTCAAGTCCAAATGGTCAGGTCCATTTAGAGTGACATGAGTGTTCACAAATGGTTCCATCGAAGTTGAAGGTCAAGAAGGACCTGCATTCAAGGTGAATGAGCAGCGCTTGAAGTTATACTTTGTCGAGTGCCAAGAGATTTCTCTGATTGAGGTGGTGTACCTGGAAGATGCTGGAGAGCATTTCCACGCCGTGCCACGATGTTATATAAGGTGCCTCTTGGGAGGCAACCCAACTGTTAGTGTTTCAAATAATGTGTGTTGATTTTACAGGTGCAAAAAGAAGATGCTATTGGCGGATCGCCGAATCGGTTCGGCGAGCACGATATAGTCCACCTTATGGACTTCAAAAATGGAGCTGAGACACTGGAACATTCAGCGGAAGACCTTCATCAATCGTCGAATCGCCGATGTGCTTAGGCGACCCAATTTTTCCCGCTCTTCTACTCCATCGTTGATAGCTTAACTCAATGATTGTTCGGTGATGTTACAAGTCCATTATATGAAGCGCCAACCTCATCGGCGACCTCCTTCATCTCCGCTGATTTCCCCTTTCTGAGCGTGTCGCACACTAGAACTTAGGGCAATATTCGAACCATTGGGTGCACCGCCGAGGCATTCGGCGACTGTTTCATTTTCTCACCAACTGGACGCTTAGTGAAGATTCCTCGTCACCTTGCTCTGCATGTTTACATACTAGAATTTTATCTTTATTTGTTATTTTTTATTCTTATTCTTATTTTATTTGTGGGAGTGTATGTTCACTACTCACATTGGGGACAATGTTGAATGCTTTTGGTTGGGGTGTGTGCTTGGTCAGTGAGACCCTTGTGTGCTTGGACCCTTCTAGAAAAAAAAATTGCCACCTCTTGTGTGTTTAATTTTGGTTGTTCTTGTGCAAATTTGAGTATCGGTTATGATCAATAATGATGACTTGAATGGTGATCTCAATCGAACAAAAATGAATGTGCGGCTACGACGAGGCCAAATGAAGTGGCATAGACATTATGTGAAGTTTTTGCATCTCGTTGTGACTAGCCAATTATCGAATTGAGTCTATTGTGATGAACATTATACACTATCAAAAGTGTGGAGTCTTGTTTGATATTGGTTCTAATGCCTTGTGTGATGAGCTTACCGTGAACCATGTGTGATAACACCTAGAATTTGCCCCGTTGGTCCAGTTGACTAAGTGATGCAAGCTCTCGAAATGATATTAGGCAACAATTTTGAAGAGTGAACCAGTTTGACATTATACCTATTTTGTGGCCTACCTTGTGAGTGTGTGAACGTTGCTTGAACCCCTTTTGATCCCTGACCTTTTCTTGGAAGAAACTTGAGCAAATGAGACCTCTCTCTATCCCTTCACCAGTAATCCTCATGAATTGTGGTTTGTTTGAATAACCAACTTAGGCCAAAAGCCTAAGTTGGGGTGTGGTGAAAAGACAAGGTAAATCAAGAAATTCAAAAGAAGTCCCCCTTGAGCCATGGTTCTGAAAAAGATGGAATGACCATACCCTTACACTCAGCCCCATTTCAAGCCTTGAAAACACCTTTTTGATCCAAAGTCAACTGAAACGAATGTTAAGTGGAAAATAAGGGCAAACCTATGGGTGAAGTCATGCATGTGTTCATCTTTTAGAGTGTGAAAGTTGTATGTGATTCCGGAACTTTAAATTTTTGAAGAATAGTGTGTTAATATGGAATCATCTTTGTGTGAGGGAATTTGAGTACCTTTGTTGAGCTTGAACTTGCATTTGAAGCAAGTATTGTGCACTTGAGAATCTTTGAGAATGGTGAGTCACAACTTGAACCTTTGAGTGCACAATTGATCCTTGCATGAGTAAGTTGAGTCTTGTTGAGTGCATCCATGATTGAGTCATGTGTAGCACTGTTTGAGACATCCCTTTTGAACTGATGAACTTGAGTTTTACTTGAGGACAAGCAAATATTTAAGTTGGGGGTGTTGATGAGTCCGAGATTTGGACTCATTTAATGATTTATTTATAATGTTTTAGTATCCTCAAATGCTTATTTTGTGCCAACAACTGATGTAAAACCCTTGATATTCAGATATATTGATTGAGGAACAAATCTAGGACATAAATGGGCAACAAAGACAACACTAGCGATAAAGAGAAGGGAAAAACAGGCCTAATGATCGCCGATATCACTCGGCGACTCACCGAGTTGCCACTCGACCGCCTAAAGCTACCAAACACTGAGGCTGGAATAGGAGTAGCTTCGGCGAGTAGCAAGTCCACTCAGCGCATCACCAATCGCATCGGTGATGGATGACCAGGTCGCCGAAAGTACTGATACAAATCCAGATAAGTGTTAATGGGCGAGATGAAAGGAAAAAGGGCGCATCGCTAAATGAGACGGCGATCCGAATCTAGCTCGCCTAAAATTACAGTGGTTGGACTAAGAAGATATGAAAAATGAAGGCAAGATGAAGGAGAATTGGTGAGTCACCGATTGGTCGGCGACGCCCGACTTACCTCGCCAATTTGTTCCAAACAGCCACACATCAGACTTGCATAAATTGATTTTTGGAAGAGAGAGAAGGTATTCAGAAACATAAGGAACAAAAGATTGAGAGCAAAAACACTACCCTTGTGGATTTCAAGTGATTTTAGCAAGGTTTCCCATTTAAATTTTGTAGGATAGAAAATTTTAGTTAATTTTAACCTACGAATTTTGTTTACCCAACTATGGCAAAACATGGCAGGTATTGAATTTCATATTTTCTCTATGATTGGCTAAAACCCTAACCTTGGGGGTTTGACAATGTGACTAATTGTTGAATTTTGCTAAATGGGTGTTATCAATTAATGATTTTTGATGGTCTTGACGGTTTCAGCTTGAAAAAGTGAAACCCAAGAGCTAGCTTTTGTATCCATCTTGAGAGAGTGGATTTGATGAGAGAGTGGGCTGGTCATTTCATAGATGGTGTTGAGGTTCGAGAGAACTTAATAGAAATGAGGTAATTGTTCAAGAGAAAGTTGCCTTACTTATAGTCCACTTTACCTACGAAGAATTAGAATTATAGGTAATGAGATATACCCATTAAGTTGAATTCGACAGTTGGTTAGTCAACCCCCCAAGTGTTTCCTAGTTATCTGACTGTTTCTTGTTGATAGTTTGAAGTGTGTTGGTAACAACATCTTGAAATTTGACTGTGTAACTATTAAGTGTTGTGTTGCTCAGCTGCAAAGCTCATTGACTTTCGTATTTGAATTCAAAGAAAGCTACTCTCTATGGGATCGACCCCAACTCAGTTAGTTGGGTTATATACTGACTAACGATCGTTGACACTTAGAATTGGATGAAGTATCTTTGAAACGTTAATCACACAACCATCACCTACCTCGAACAAAGCTTGAATCCTCCTAAGAAACTTGATTCTTCCTTTTTCGGATTCTTTCCGCTTGCTCTAGGTCTACGAACAAACAATTCAATACGGGGATCAATAACTAAGGTCTAATTTACCCGGATTATGACAAACCCAATATCCCAAGACCCAAATTATGATCCTAAGGTGCAGTTAGGGTTTTCCCCACCATCCAAACAGCTCCAAAATCCTCCCCCACAATAATTACCCATGAATTTATATTCTACGGATCGAAAAATGGATTCATAGAGTGAAACCCTTACCTTTAGCTTCAAGAATGGTGAAAAACTGTCAAAAAGTCGCCCTAGTTCATCCCTTAGCTCTCAAGAATGGAAATTGCAGAATAATGACATTTTTGAGGTTTACTTCTGACTTGAATCTTGACCTAGCCGCTACGGCGGGCCCCATCCTGCCACAGCGGTCCCGCCCTAGTGGCTTACACGGAGACAGAACCTCAAAATTCGAGTTCCAAACCCCTATTTTACAACACACCTTCATCCTATGACACTTAGAAAGTACTTGTTCACGCTAAGATCAGTTTCGAGAGTTCTACTCCCCCGTATTCAATTCCATAAAGTTGTTCGAGTTCTTTAACGTCGTAGATATCCACACATGTATTCAAATCCATTATTAGATCTCACATTCCCTACCAGATCATCCTACACCTCACTGACTCCGATTTCATCCAAATCTGGACTAGGCTAGGAATTTTCAAGTTACTACCAAAAAGTTCTCCGGCCCAAAAAAATTCCCCATTGACTTTTCTATAATGACAGAAATAGGTCTTTACATTTTGTTCTTACAATTTAAGCCTATAGTCAACATAAGAAAGTCAAAATACTTAATTTCACTATTGATTCGGGTACAAATTCTTCAAACCTTTTTCTAAATAATTACATATTTGAAAAATATTGTAAGTCAAGATAAAGATTTATTTTTTGAAAAAATATTGTGAAAACTATAGTCAAAGAAAAAAATTGTTTGACTCTCTAAACAATAACACCTTCACATAAAATAGGACGAAGGAACTATATTACTCTCTATGTTCCACAATATCTAATACAATTTTCATGCCTTTCCAAATAAAATTTACTTATTAGAAGTTAAAAAAAGAAGAAGATATAAATCACAATATGTAATAATTCAAAATATTTAAAAGATAAAAAAAAATAAAAAATTAGAGGATATACCTGATTTTTTGCGAGGGGGCAGCACCTAAATCTTTATTGCATTCCGGACAAACTATCAATTTCTCTTCTTTAACCTTCCTCATTATGCAATTCTTGCAAACGGTAAAAAAAATATTAAACATAAATTAATCAAATTCCATAAAAAATGATACATAACAAATATTTTTTTCACCAAAAATGATATATAATGAACTAAGAAATAAAAAGTGAAGAAAGTAAAGAGAAAAAATGTTAAACCATATTGCAAAACTCACCTCTTTTAATCATAAAATCCCAAATTAATAATACATAAAATATAGTAGTGTTACTGACTAGGCCAAATGCAATAAATTGATCATAAGAGAATGAAATAAACAGTTTAATCTAAAATAATAATGAACCCCCAAAAAGCTATATTCTAATTAATCTTTTAAAAAACATTGGAAAGAACGAAAAAAAATCAAAAATTCAAGATCGTAAAAGAACAAATTATTTATCAAAATCACCGATTTTATTTTTTAGAAAAAGGAAACCCAAAATTAGAACAACCACCTTCATCAATAGTCTCACAAAGTAGGTTTGAAGATACTGACCGCAGACGACAGAGATTGAAAGATTGTTTCGATAACTCTTCCTTGATGAGCAATAAAATAAATATCGAAAAGAACGTAACAAGTGGTGTAGTATATATATATATAGACTTTTTGGAGATATGCTTACCAGGTACTTTTTTTTTCAAAACCTTTGAAGAACCATCCATAAAGACGTGGGAGCAATTCCTATAGTCTCACCATGATTCATGCCATTCTTTTTAACATTTAGATGTCACTCAACAAGAATTAGACAATTTTTTCAAAATTTTTTTTGTATGTGACCCCATGAAATTTTTGGTGATATGACTTTTGGACAGTTTTTTTCCAAATCATTTACAAAACAATCCATAAGAACCAGAGGAACAATTTTAAATAGTCTCACCATGATTCACACCACTTTTGTTTTAGCATTTTGGGGCCACTCAACAAGAATTAAGCGATTATCTCAATTTTTCGTGTGTTAGCCCATGAATTTATTGATAATATGACTTCTAGGAATTTTTTTCAAACATTCACAATATCATCCAGAAGGACCTGGGGAACAATTCTTGTAGCCTCACCATGATCCACACCACTTTTTTCACGTTTAGGGGCCACTAAACATGAATAAGATGATTTTTTTTAAAAATTGCGTGTGTTAGTGTCACAACCCAGACCGTTGTGATTGGCACCCACACTAACCCTCCGGTGGGAGAACCACTACTACAACCCAAACCAAGTAACTAAACCAAAAACTAAAGCATTTAAGGATATGAAACAAGAATAAAAGCTAAAACTGAAGTTCCCTTAAACTTCCAAAAGATCTAACAACTAACAATGCAGAAATTACACCTAGAACCTGAAAGTCAATGTACCAAAACATCTAACAATGAACCAAAAGTCTAAACAAAAAGGATCACAATCCCAAGCTAATGAACTAATAACTAACTAGAAAAGTCTAAGTCTGAAATGTGGACATAGACGAGAGAGAACTCATGCCAGCCCGGAAAAATTGGCTCACCCTTGAATTCGAAATGATCATTGATCTTCTAAGCGAGATCTGTCAATAGCCGCCTGAAGATGCCATGTACTCAAACAAATAAGAGCAAGTGCAGTATCAGTACACAACCACAGTGTACTGGTAGGATCACGCGGCTATCCCACTAAGTGCAATATACATAAATCAATACAACAATATAATCACATGCATATATCAAACACATATAATATTATCAACATTTACGAATAACGAACCACTTCACATTTCTCAAGATACACAATTATGACAAGTCAGTGGTCCTCTCATGGAACCCAAACCCAAACAATTAGCATATCGGAACGTGGTACCCGATCCAATGTTTGGGTGTCAGAACGGAACAACCAATCCAATCAACAAGCTACAATCACAATCACAAGTACATTCTCATAATCATACAATCAAGTCAAATTCAATGGCATTCATCAATCATATATCCTCATGTACAACAAGTGTGATCAATAATGCAACATCCACATACATACATGTATCATAATGAAGCAAGACAAACATACATCACACAATCATAGAATCACAAACATCACCTACCTCGAAACAAGCTTGAAACCAAAGAAATGTGATCCTTCCCTTTCCGGATTCGTTCCACTTGTTCTTGGTCTATAAACAATTAATATAATGCGGGAATCAATAAACAATCACTAATTACCTGAATTACTAACAATTCTATGAACCCTAGATCAAACCTATGATCCCAATCTTCCAATTAGGGTTGTTTCCATCATAAATTCTAGTTCAAAAACCCTTCCCCATCGATAATTACCCATTAGATTACGTTCTACGAATCAAAAAATGGATTCAGGGAGTTAAAACTTACCTTTAGCCTCAAGAATGGTGAAAACCTGTCAAGAATCGCCTGAGTTTTGTTCCTTAGCTCTAAAACCCGAATAGTGCAGAATAAAGACGTTTTGGTGTTTATTTACGACCTTAAGTCACATCAGGCAAGCCACAGCGGCCCTCACCGTGCTACAGCGGCCCTGCCAGATTGACCAAAACCACAGCCAAAGCGGCTTGCACGAAACAGTGAGCTATTTTAATAATTCCAAGACCCCCAATTCACAACACACCTTTTCCAATGATGCTCAGAAAATACCGTGCATGCTAAGATCTATTCCGGGAGTTCTACTCGCCAGAATCAATTCCGTAAAGTCGTACGGATTCCTTAACAACTTTTCTAACTACTCATGTAATTAAAATCATAATTACATCACCCGATTACTACCAGATTTCCCTACACCTCAAAGACTCCGATTTCGTCTAAATCTGGACTAGGTTGGGAAATTTCATGTTACTACGAAAAAGTTTTCCGACCCAAAAAATTTTCCCATTGGATTTTCTATATTGACAGAGCCCGGTCGTTACAATAGATATCAATTTACCCATCGCTTGCCCCTGAGTGACAAACTTAGGGAAAAAAAGGCTAAAGAAGGAATGAAGTAGTACCTGAATTGACGAATAATTGGGGATACTTATGTCGCATGTCCCTCTCGGTTTCCCAAGTAGCTTCCTCAGTTGGACGATGCTTCCAGTAAACTTTCACGGACTTAATCTCCTTGGTCCTCAACTTACGCATATCACAGTCAGGAATTTCAATCGGTTCCTCCTCATATTGGAGGTCTTTGTCTAACTCAATTGAGTACCACTTAATGATGTATTCCCCGTCACCATGATATCTCTTCAACATAGACACATGAAATACTGGGTGAACACCCGATAGATTAGGAGGCAAAGCCAATCTATACGCTATCGGTCCTACACATTCAAGAACCTCAAAGGGACCAATGTATCGCGGACTTAGCTTTCCTTTCTTGCCAAATCTCATCACTCCTTTAATGGGTGACACCTTAAGAAGAACATTATCACCAGTCTGAAAAGTCATATCTCTTACCTTATGGTCTGCATACTTTTTTTGTCTACTCTGGGCTACTAGAAGCTGAGCTTGAATACTCCTCACCTTATCTTGAGCATCCTTCACTAAATCAACCCCCAAAGGTTTCACATCTTCAGCCTCAAACCATCCTCTGGGTGATCTACATCCCCTCCCATAGAGTACCTCAAATGGTGCCATATTTATGCTAGAGTGATAACTATTATTATAGGAGAACTCACACAAAGGTATGAATTTATCCCAATGCCCTCCAAAATCAATCACACATGCCCTCAACATATATTCCAACACTTGAATAGTCTTCTCTGACTATCTGTCTGTCTTTGGATGAAAGGTTGTACTAAAAGTGAGTTGTGTGCCCAATTCATCATGTAATTTCCTCTAAAACTTGGATGTGAATTGGGTACCATGGTCTGAGATGATAGAGAGGGGCACTCAATGCAACCTCAGTATCTCTTCCACATAAACTTTAGCCAATTGTTCAGCATTATAATCTATTCTTACCGGAATAAAATGGGCTGACTTAGTCAATCTATCAACCACTACCCAAATATAATCAAACTTCCCCAAAGTTTTGGGAAGGCGGACCACAAAATCCATGGCTATCATTTTCCACTTCCATTCCGGAATTGGCATTCTTTGAAGCAAACCTGTAAGCCTTTGGTGTTCATATTTCACTTGTTAAGAATTTTGATACTTAGCCACAAACTTTGCTATATCTTTCTTCATGCCCAGCCACTAATAAATTCGCTTCAAATCTCGATACATCTTGGTCACACCCGGATGAATGGAATATCGCGAACCATGAGATTCTGCCAACACTTTCTGAATCAAGTCATCAACTCGAGGAACACAAATTCTTCCTTTAAAACTGAGCACACCTTCCGCATCAAGAGTGGTCTCTTGTGCCTTACCCATCGCAGTCTTCTTTCTAAGCTCCTCCAAATTCTCATCTTCAAATTGTTTGGCGTTGGTCTCTTCAATGAACGTGGCCCTCACTTCAATACTAGCTAACACCCCATCTCTTTCTGAGATGCCCAATTGCATGAATTTCGACTCCAAGGTCTGAATTTCCTAAGCCAAACGTCGCTTGGTTACACTCAAGCAAGCAAAATTACCCATACTCACCATTTTTTTACTCAAAGCGCCTGCCACCACATTAGCCTTACCCGGATGGTATCGAATGGTGACATCATAATCATTAAGTAACTCCATCCACCTCCGCTGTCTCAAATTCAGATCCTTTTGAGTAAACACATGTTGCAAACTATGATGATCGGTAAACATTTCATACTTAACACCATAGAGGTAATGTCGCCAGATCTTAAGAGCAAATACTACCGCTGCCAACTCTAAATCATGTGTTGGATAATTCCTCTCATGCATCTTCAATTGACGCGAGGCATAAGCTATAACATTCTTATCCTTCTTCAACACAGCACCCAAGCCACAATGTGAAGCATCACAATAACCAATAAAATATTTACCTTCAACCAGTAATGCTAGAATATGTGCGGTGGTCAAAAGAGTCTTGAGCTTTTGAAAGTTTTTCTCACATTTTTTAGTCCATTCAAATGGTATCTCCTTTTTTGTCAAATTTTTCAAGTGAGTGGCAATAGAAGCAAAGTTCTCCACAAATCGACGATAGTAGCTAGCGAGCCCCACAAAACTCCTAACTTCAGTCACAGAACTTGGTCGAACCCAATTCTTAACCGCCTCAATCTTTTGAGGATCTACCATTACCCCTTCTTTTGAAACTACCTGCCCCAAAAATGCAACAAAAGTCAACCAAAATTCACACTTAGAAAATTTAGCATACAACCTTTGTTTCCCAAGAACACCCAGAACAATATGAAGATGGTTGGCATGCTCTTCCTCACTTTTCGAATAGAACAAAATATCATCAATAAAGACTATGACGAAATAATCTATAAACGGCTTGAACACCCCATTCATCAAACTCATGAAAGATGTAGGCGCATTAGTCAAACCAAAAGACATAACTAGAAATTCATAGGGCCCATATCGGGTTCTAAACACCGTCTTAGGCACATCCTCAGGCCTAATTTTTTATTGATGGTAACCAGACCTTAGATTAATTTTAGAGAAGACTGATGCACCTTACAAGTGGTCAAAAAGATCATCTATTCGAGGCAAAGGGTACTTGTTTCGAATAGTGACCCTGTTCAATTGACGATAGTCTATACATATTCTCATACTACAATCTTTTTTCTTAACAAACAAAACTGGAGCACCCCATGGGGGAAGCACTAGGACGAATAAATCCTTTCTGAAGAAGCTCTTGGATTTGAGCCTTAAGCTCTCTTAACTCCACCCGAGCCATACGATATGGAGGAATAGAAATGGGACGAGTATCAGGTTCTAAATCAATGCAGAAGTCTATATCTCTATACGGAGGCATACCAGGCAATTCATTAAGAAACATTTCTCTAAATTCTGACACCACAGGAATAGACTCAATAGATGGAACCTCAACATCCCTAATATGAGCCAAATAAGCCAAACAACCGTGCTCTTCTAGCCCGAATGGAGGATATGATCTTAGCTTGCTTAGGCTTGTACAACCCTTTCGACTATAATTTTTCTCTTCCCGGAATTTCTAGAGTTACAGACTTAATATTACAATTTAACACAGCATAATAGGGGGACAACCAAGTCATGCCTAAGATAATATCAAAGTCAGTCATATCCAAAATCACCAAATCAGCTCAAGTCTGAAAACCCATAAAAAATATATGACAAGCACGATAGACATGGGTGACTATGACTGACTATCCAACTGGGGTAGAAACATGGATGGGGACAGCAGGTATATCAGAATTCAGAGCAAATTCTGAGGCAAATCGCACGGTTACATATGAATAAGTAGAACCCAGATCAAATAACATATTAGCCATCCAGTCACAGACAAGAATAGTACATGTGATCACTACGTCAGACACCTTTGCCTCATTCTTACCCGGAAAGGTATAACACTAAGCCCTGTCATCTTGATGAACCACTTCCCTGCCTGGTTGAACGTTACCTCTACCTGCATTGCAATTTCCTCTACCTCCACAGCCTCGCTGATTACCTCCTCACCCACCTTGTGGACTCCCTCCACCATTATTACCATTTCCCACGGGTACCACTACTCTAGCCTGCTGTTGCACGAAATCCAACACATGTGGTCGGGGACAATCTCTTTTCATATGCCCCGGTTCACCACAGTTGTAACAAGTACGATTAAAAGAGGGCATGCTGCCCGCTGAAGGTGTGACTCTCCCTGGCTATCCTGAATCAAGTTATGAGGTGGAGTTCCTGAGTAATTACCTGTAGAGGCGGGCATAGCGGACTGAATTGGCTTGGCTGCAAGTGTTGGCCTTCCGAACCCCTAGAGTAAGAACCTTGAAAGTTTCCCTAGTTCTTGGCCGTTTTTGCCAATGCCTTAGCCTGATCGTCTCGCCTCACCCCCTCCACTTTCTTCACAAAGTTTGTTACCTTATTAAAGCTCATCTATGCAGAGGTCATATGAACAGATAATACCTGCAACTCAGAATTCAGTCCCCTAATAAATAAACGGATCCTCTCCTCTTGAATAGTCACCAATTGAGTAGCATATCTAGACAAAGCATGGAACTTGGCCTCATAAGCAGCCACAGACATACCACCTTTCTCCAAAGCCATTAACTCATCCTTCTTGCGATCTCTCAAAGTCCTAGGCATATATTTCTCTAGAAATAAAGCATGAAATTGGGTCCAAGTAAGTGGAGGTAATGTTGAAGACCTACATTCAATATAAGCTCTCCACCACTGCTTAGCCTCACCTTGAAGGAGAAAAGTCATGAACTCAACCCCATGCTGATGGACAATTCCCAACTTATGAAGCCTCTCAAAGTAGTCTAAGATAAACTCATAAGCATCCTCATTCTCAGAACCAAGAAATACTGGAGGCTTTAGCTTCAAAAACTTAGTCAACATCTCATGTTCATTACCAGTCATAACAGAACCCAACAAAAGACGGAAGAAGGCATTATTACCTCCAGTCTCGACCACCTTAGGCGCAGTACTAGCAATAGGGAGATTAGTAGGAGCTTGAGTTGCTTGAGCAGAAAGAAGCACTCCAGGATGAACCAACCCTTTCAGGAATGACATGATCTGTTGAGCTAACACTGGGTCTATGGGAGGAACATTGGTAGTCTCAGCCTGCACCTCTTCCTCTTGTCCAACCTCCTCAACATTTTCAACCTCAATATCCTCTTCTATCTCTTCATGATGCACAGGAGGGGCCTCATTTTTGGGAGAATTTCCGACCGGTACCCCATCTACGTAGGCGCCATTCTTTCTTGGCCTCTATCCCTAGCTCTTCCTCTACCCCTACCTCGACCGTGATCTCTCGCTATAGATTCCTCTGCTGGAGCATTAACGGGAGCTATGGGGCTGACGCCATTAAATCTAGTGTTAACCATATGCGGACAGATGAGTGAAGGAAGTTAGATACCAATTTGAATCGACATATACCAATTGGAATCAAGTTATAGCACGAAAGTGGACAAGAGAAAACGTAGATATTTCCTAAAGTCCTATAGCCTCTCAAAGAAAAGTAAAGGCGTCCCCATATCGTTCCGCAAGACTCTACTAGACTCGTTTTGGTACATCCAGATCAACGAACCTAGGCTCTGATACCAACTTTGTCACGACCCAGACCATCGTGATTGGTACCCACGCTAACCCTCTGATGGGAGAACCACTACTACAACCCAAACCAAGCAACTAAACCAAAAACTAAAGCATTTAAGGATACAAAAAGAGGAATAATAGCTAAAACTGAAGTTCCCATAAACTTCCAAAAGATCTAACAACTAATAATGCGGAAATTACACCTAGAACTTGAAAGTAAATGTACCAAAACATCTAATAATGAACCAAAAGTGTAAACAAGAAGGGTCACAACCCCAAGCTAATGAACTAATAACTAACTAGAAAAGTCTAAGTCTGAAATGTGGACATAGACGAGAGAGAAATCATGGTAGCCCGGAAGAATTGGCTCACCCTTGAATTCGAAATAATCACTGATCTTCTAAGCGAGGTCTATCAGTAGCCGCCTGAAGATGTCATGTACTCAACAAAAATAAGAGCAAGTGTAGTATCATTACACAACCACAATGTACTGGTAGGATCACACGGCTATCCCATAAGTGCAACATACATAAATCAATACAACAATATAATCACATACATATATCGAACATATACAATCATATCAACGTTTCTGAATAACGAACCACTTCAAATTTCTCAAAATACATAATTATGACAAGTCATTGGTCCTCTCATGGAACCCAAACCCAAACAGTTAGCATATCGGAATGTGGTACCTGATTCAATAATTGTGTGTCGGAACGCAACACCCGATCCATTCAACAAGCCACAATCACAATCACAAGTACATTCTCATAAGCATACAATCAAGTCATGATTCAATGTCATTCATCAGTCATATATCCTCATTTACAACAAGTGTGACCAGTAATGAAACATCCACATACATACATGTCTCATAATGAATCAAGACAAACATACATCATACAATCATAAAATCATGACCATCACCTACCTCGAAACAAGCTTGAAACCCTAAAAAACTTGATCCTTCCCTTTCCGAATTCTTTCCGCTTGTTCTTGGTCTACAAACAATCAATATAATGCGGAAATCAATAAACAATCACTAATTACCCGAATCACTAACAATTCTATGAACCCTAGATCAAGCACATGATCCCAATATCCAAATTAGGGATGTTTCCATCATAAATTCAAGTTCAAAATCCCTTTCCTATAGATAATTACACATTAGATTATGTTCTACGGATCGAAAAATGGATTCGGGGAGTTAAAACCTCACCTTTAGCCTCAAGAATGGTGGAAAACTGTCAAGAATCGCCTGGGGTTCATTCCTTAGCTCTAAAAACTGAAAAGTGTAGAATAAAGACGTTTTGGGGTTTATTTACGACCTTAAGTCACGTCAGGCCCGCCACTTAGACCAAAACCACCGCCAAAGTGGCTTGCACAAAATAGTGACCTATTTTAATAATTCCAAGACCCCCATTTCACAACACACCTTTAACCAATGAAGCTCAAAAAATACCGTGCACGCTAAGATCAATTTCGGAAGTTCTACTCGCCTGTATTCAATTATGTAAAGTCGTACGGATTCCTTAACGACTTATCTAACTACTAATGTAATCAAAATCATAATTACATCACCTGATTGCTACCAGATTTCCCTACATCTCAAAGACTTTGATTTAGTCCAAATCTGGACTAGGTTGGGAAATTTCATGTTACTACGAAAAAGTATTCCGACCCAAAAAAAAATTCCGTTAGCTTTTCTATAACGACGGAACCCGGTCATTACATTTAGGCCATAGATTTATTAGTGATATGGCTTCCGCAATTAGTTTTTCCAAAATGTGTATAGAACCATCCATAAGCACCTCAGGAATACCTCACTATGATCCACATCATTTTTGTAGCATTTAGGGTCACTCAAAAGGAATTAAGTGATTTTCTTAGTTGTACATGTGTGTTAGCCCATAGATTTTTGGTGATATGACTTCCGATCACTTTTTTGAGGACCTTTAATTTACAAAACCATCCATATGGACCCGGGGAATATTTCCTATAGCCTCACCATGATCTACACCATTATTTTTGTATTTAGGGGCCACTCAATAGGAATTAGGCGATTCTCTCAGTTTTACATGTGTGTAAGCCCGTGGATTTTTTGGTGATATAGCTTCCAGGAACTTTTTTTCTAGAACCTTTAACAAACCATCGATAAGAACCCGGAGAACACTTCATTTAGCCTCACCATGGTCCACACAACATTTTTTTAGCAAGAAGGGGACCCTCAACATGAATTGGGTGATTTTTCTTAGTTTTCCGTGTGTGTTAACCCATGCATTATTTGGTGATAGGTCTTCCGGGTACTTTTTTCCAGAACCTTCATAGAACCATTTGTAAGGACATGTGAAACAATTATAATAGTCTCACAATGATCCATGCCACATTTTTTTAGCATTTAGGGGCCACTCAACCGGCATTAAACAATTTTTTCAGCTTTTCATATGTGTTAATGCATGAATTTTATGTGATATGACTTTCAGGCACTTTCTGCCAAAACCTTTGAAGAACCATTTGTAACGACCTGGGGAACAATTAATATATCCTCACCATGATCCACACCACTTTTTTAGCATATAAGGGCTGCTCAACAAAAGTTAGGCCATTTTATTAGTTTTTCGTGTGTGTTAGAACATGGATATTTTTGGTGATATGGTTTCCGAACAGTTATTTTTCAAAAACTTTACAAAACCATTTGCAAGGAACCGGGGTAAAATTCTTCTAGCCTCAACCTGATCCGCGCAACTTATTTTTAGCATTTATGGGTCACTCAACAGGAATTAGATAAATTTCTCAATTTTACGTGTGTATTAACCCATAAATGTTTTGGTGATATGTCGTCTGGATACTTTTTTTCCAGAACCTTTACAGGACCACTCATAAGGACCTGGATGTTGGGATATATACTATTAACCATATGTTTAAATATAATATTTATTATAGAATAAATATTTATTCAGTTTTAATAGATCATATAATCATTTATAGTGTCTATTTACTCATATATTAGATGATTTGGTGTATAGAGTTCTGGCTACACAGAGGATTAAATTATCGATTCTTATAAGTATACATTTTTTTCACAATCTAGTATGAAAATTAGGCATGCCATCGGTACGATTATAGCACAAGATTATATATAATTTATCTTGATTATGGGAACGATATAGTTCCAACTTCTTGTGCTAGTGCATTTTGTATGTATTGAACGAGATCGAGTAGAGATAGTTGTTTTAGACTAACTGACAAAAGCATATTCTCTAAACTATTAAATGTACTTATATTCTTAATACTGATATAACTATTATGATCTATATCTATTAATTATCGTTTTGATTTATTAAAAAGTGAGATTCTGAGATGGGTCAATATGTCTGGTAGATTGGATGATAATAATAAATATTGGTGAAATAATAATTTAGTTGATGGAATCCATGTCTCGTTATAGAGATTGATTGATATACCTTTTTGAGAAGGTTATAAGTTTTCATCGTGTCAAACCTTGCAAGTGGATTTATGAATCTGACACATGAAATAAGTTAAGAAGTGCTCTAAAGTAAATTAATCATTAAATGAAATTTGTCAGTAATTTAATTTATTGATTAGTATCTGTAATCTTAATATGGGGAATTACATAAGTGTTTAATGGGAATTTCAAAATATAAATAGAGGAGTGCAAGTACGAATTTCTAGTGGAATGATTTGTAATTTATTATGGTAAGAATAATTCAAATTAATTATTTTGAATCCATAATAGGAAGCTTCATTAATTAATTATGTGGTCCCTACAGTGCCCATATTTAACTAGAACTCAAAATCCTATTTTTAAGGAAAAGAGGGAAGAATAACGTGTGATTTAATTTTTCAAGATTTAACGTTGGTTTTTCTTGGTTTCAAGAAAAATTGGGATTTCTTCTCCTTTTTGGATTGGGAAGTAGTCTCTATACGTAGGTGATGAGTTCACAATTTGGACTCATTTAGGGCTTCATTTTAATAGAATTAGTGTTCTCAAATGCATATTTTGTCTCAATAACTGATTTAAATCCTTAATTTCAGATATTTGGAGTTTGAGGCAAAGCATGAACACTACTTGGCAAAAAGGAACAAAACGGTTGAAAAGACAAAGAAAAGAAGGCATGAGGATCGCCTCATACATTCGGCAAGTCGCTGAATGGCCTTTACCTCACCCAAAGTTCCAGTGTGCTGAGCCCTGAAGAAAAAGATCAAGTCGGCAATGAAGAGGAGCAGTCGATGTGTCCGCAAAAAGTTCCGCGAGGCAGTACTATATCGCCCAATGATCCAGAACGCGAAGATATTGAAGGCAAGAGTTGAAAGGCGATGAAGCAGACCAAAGGGCGGATCGCTGAGTGCATCGGTGATCCTGACTAACAACACCGAGTGACCCTTCGCAGCACATTTTTTGACAACCATAAATACTAATCTGAATTTTTATCTATATGCAATTTCAGATACAACATTTTTATTTTTTCTAAGTTTCAAGTAGAGAGACCTTGTTCTTAGCTTTTGAAGATTTGAAGACTTCCAATTCCAAGAAATTGGAAGTGGGTGTTGAAGATTTTTCATCCTAGACTCGTTTAAAGTGAATATAAATCATACCCAGTTGATGTTACTTCGATTTGGTATCATTTTCTTCCTTTTCTCTATGTTTAGCTAAAACCCCAATTCTTGGGGTGTGATTTTGTGAATATGGGTTAAATTTCCTGTTGGTTATTGCTTATTGTTAGTCTATTTGTTGTTTAAACGTGATTTCGCTTAGTAGTTATGTTTTAACTTAATGGAATTGTAGTTGCAAATACGATTTCATCTTAGTGTTGTTGGCTTGCTCGAGAGAGATGTTTTAAAACTAAGACTACTAAATCGACAGCCGGTGGTTATTGGGTCGTCATGGGTTCAGCTCGAGAGAGTGAATCCTAAGCCTTTTTCCACACTTTCAGCTCGAGAGAGTGAATGGGCTAAGGCGGAGGTTGTGCTTAAAAGCGGCAACTCAGTGTTCGAGAGAAACCGAGTTGATTCGGGGTAGGTTGCTCAAGAGAGAATTTACCACCACTAAAGTCTATCCTAGTTACAAATGTTCAGCAACTGATTATCAATAGCATTTACCTGATTTTGTAGTTTATCACATATTCCTATCACATCCCAAGAATCTCGTCTCCCTATATTCACATCTCTTTATTTTTGCTGTTTTAGTTGTTAATCGACTACAAACCCCCTTGATAATTGACATTCGTGTCAACCCCTTAATTTATTATGTTTTTACTCGATAATGTTTTTAGATATGGTTAACTCTAGCGTATTCGTACGTAAATCTGAATTCTCTAAAACCGCTCCCTTGGGACTCGACCCCAACCCATTCGGTTGGATTATATTACTATTGTACGATCGTAGACACTTGATTCAGAAGTTGTGTCTTGATTACGCACACATCTAAATGGCGCCGCTGTCGGGGAGTGGTGTTACTTGAGAATTTTGAGTTGAGTCGAATTTCGCTTTTATTAATCATAATTTACTTACTTAATTTTTAGTTTTGTTTTGCTTGTTTGTGTTGAAATAGGAAAAATGAGTATAAAGGGTGAAGACGTTGACCAAATAGATCATCCCCTGTTGAGTTGTTGAATCTTAGGGATAACCTTCTAACGTTCCAGCAATTGGAAGGCGAGGCTATCCATGATATGTGACCAAGGTTTAAGACAATACTACAACAATGCCCGAATCATGGATTGCCAGACAAATTGTTGTTGAATGCTTTTATCAAGGTCTTGGTCCTGAGAATAGAAGCGCGGCTGATCAACTGTTCGCACGGTGTTTGACAAAATGACCCTATGGAGTAGTAGTCAAGCGTCTTGATGGCTTGGTTAAAGTAAACAAGGAAACAAAGAAAGGCAAAGAATGGGCCGACTTGTTGATTCAGCTTAATGATTTGTCCCAGAAGGTAATGAAGTTGGAAACAACATCTAACAAGAAGAGCAAATACCTTCCCCCTCGCAAATGCAAAAAGACGAAGCAACATGAGGGTGGGGAAAATGGAGAGGTCCTCTCACTCATTCTACACAAATTTGAGGAACAAGATAGAGTGTTGAATGAGATAAAAGAGAATGTCAAAATGCTGAATCAGATGACGACCTCCCATTCCATGATCATTCAGCTACAGGCCGCCCAGATAGGCCAAATGTTGTCATGTCTCTACTCACAACACCAAGAGGGGTTGCCTAGTAATATTATGGCTAACCCCGATAATGAGGTTTGATTGGTGACTTGCGTCGTCCCACGACGTTAACTAAGGTGTTGTTTGGGAGGCAACCCAAAACCCTTCAATGCTTTACTTTGGTTTTAGTAATAATGGTGTTTTGATTTTATAGGTTTGAGTGTGGAAAGTGTGTCAAAAGTGTAATGTTGGCAATCATAAGTCCAGTCGGTGAATCACCGAGGAGGTTGGCGACACCGACCTAGACCGCCGTTAGACTCAAGAAACTCTCACATCAGAGTCTATAACAATCAGCGAGCACAGGAAATTATTGGCGAATTATTGACTATATCGGCGATCCTGATGTAAACCGCCGTTTGGACCCTCACTTTGACTGAAGGTCCTGTAAAACTCGGCGAGGTAAGTGACCACTCGGTGCATCGCTGAGTACCTCGGCGAGCAATACTAATGTCCCCGAATGGATGCGAACTGGACGGTTATTTATGGCCAAAGGTTTTAGAATTTCAAACTCTTCACTTTCCCTCGTTGTTTTTAAACTTCACAAACTCACACCAAGTTAGTATTTTAAATACTTTTGCATTCCATAAGTATTTTTGTTGTTGATTTGTGCTCGGAGTTGGATTTCATTGCCGCCTAGCATTTCAAAGTACTTTAATCGGCACAAAGGTTGGTTTTTCAAACCTTGAGTTTACTTTCAAAAATTTGGTACTCATTTTCAATGATCATATCGTATTGTCATGTGTTGGGCCTCTTTGAAAAGATTAGAATGCTTAAATGCCATTTTTAATTTGATAATCTTTCTCGTATTGTTTTGATCGTCGAATGACAGTATTTTTGTGTCTTAAATTGAGTTAAATTTTGTGGGGTTATGCTTGCATGTTGGTTAGATTTGTTGGGTGAAGTTTGAGTAGCCCGTATTTGTGCTAAATGGCGTAAATCGCACAATGATGGAGTGGGTTACACCATTCTTAAGGGCAAAAGTCATCAAATGGCGAAATTTGGCAAAACCAGGAAAAGTCTGAGTATTCCGGGGCAATGGGTGTTATGGGTCTGAGCTTAAATTAACTAGTGCGTGATTTGATTTTGTTTTCGGGGGTTGCGGGGTTGAATTTGAGAAGTTGGGTTGAAAATAGGCACGTTGAGCCGTTTGGCTAGTTGGGTTGAGATCGCCGAACCACTTGGCGGTTCGCCTAATGTCCCCATCTCGCCCTAGTTTCATGCTTTATTTGATGAATGATTCTGTAACTTTTGGCGAGCAGCCTGATGTCGCCAAAAGCACTCGGCGACTCGCCGAAAGGCTTCTTGTTCGCCCTTTGTCTGGACCCCTGAACCCTTGTTGCACTGTAACTTTCGGCAGACAAACCCTTGCTCGCCTATAGCTTTCGTCGATTCGACAAAAGGACCTTCCCATCGCCGACTTGCTATAATTTTTTGGTCAATCCCTTCGGTGAGCCCGATCAAGCCCGCCAAAGAGATTCGGCGATTCACCGACTTGATCGGCGAGTATGTCTGCAGTACAATTTTTGTGTTTTGATATGAATATTTACTAAATTTTCTCCGATGTTTTGTAGACATGGTGAGAACAAATCTAGATAGACAACCCTAGAAAAAGGCACGGGGCATTACCATAAATGAAAGGGGAGCAAATCCTCCAAAGAGGAGAAGGCAAGAACTCCCACAGGGAGAAAAGGCAAAAGAAAGAAACACTCAACTGAGAGAGTGGTTGTTGACACCCGGGCTAATTTGTCTGAGCCTAAAGACGAGCAGTCTTTAATTTCCCGAAGAGATGAGATTCGAGCTAGATCTCAACCCACGTCCACCAGAGCTCCCTCAGCTGCCACTCCTCCTGCAATAGAATCAGTGCCAGCTTATGCACCTCCTGTGACCCCTGCGCTTCCTGTTGTTCCTCCGTCCAGACTTCTGAACAGATTGAAAGGTGATGGTTTATGAACCATCCTCGAGGAAGAGTTGTTTTCTATAGAAATCTTGGAGGGGAAGTATTCAGATGTGCGGGAGACCCTCCAATTCCACATATTCGAGCAGTTCACTAGGCCCCTATATTCCCTCTTGAGTCCATGAGTTCTACACAGCTTATGGTGATCTGGTTCTCAAGAGCAAGAAGAAGGCCAGTGAGTTCAGACCGGTTAAGGCGGTCATGGTTCGAGGCAAGGAGGTCGGGTGCAGCTGTGAGTACATTAATGTTTTACTAGGTATAAATATGCACTCTACACACCCGTATGATGGATTGCATGTTACTCAATCCTTGGATGATCTGAAGGGGTGGCTGGCACCTTTGATTTCTGATACCACCTCGAGGTGGATCGAGGTGGGCACCTCTATTGAGAAGTGGGATTTGAATATTGCTTCCCGGTTTTGGTTTCGCTTTATAAGCAGCAACATTATGCCATCCCAAAATGAACCTGTCCTCCGCCATTCTAAGGTAACATAACTAGGGTCCATCATATCCAGGAGGCGCATCGACTTTGGACTTATGATTTCAAAAGAGATGGCTATGAGAGCCAAGCAGAGATAGACTTTTCTTCCATTCCAGGTCCTGATCACTGAGTTGTGTCGGTGCGCTGATGTACCTCGGGATGTTGCGATAGATATTGAGGTTATCCCATCTTCCTCCACTGACATTCAGCGTATTGAGGCCTAGTACAGATGAGAGGAGGCTGACTGGAGGAGAGCAGCTCCAGCAGATGCTTCTTCGAAGGTTGATGTTGATTTATTACCTATAGAGGCATATTTGCCTACTTTGGCCTCTGGGCCTTTAGGTACTTTTACCTCTCCCACTTCTTCATAAGTTCCGGGCACCTCCACCTCATCCCATCCAGTCAAGATTACTCAGGAGATGATCCTGAAAATGGGCAATCTGGCCTATTCAGCTGATGTGAGGGTGACCTGACTTGAGATATCCATCCCAAAAATGATCGAGAGTACCATTCTTGCTGCACTTAAACCTCTTCAGACTTTTGTCGATGAGTTGGCTATGAGATTCACAGCTTGTGAGAGCAGACATGGGAGAGCATCCGAGGTCACAGCTTTGAAAGCCGAGGTAGAAGATTTGAAGAAGGACGTAGACTATTTGAAGTCTACAGACTTCACTTCATTGATTCAGGCTGCAGATGATGTGGATGCCCCTGAGACCTCAGGGATTCCGCCGGATACCACTGGTGATGCACACCGGGATGAGCATGCAGTTGACGAGTCAGATGCTGAAACCGATGAGGAGCAGATTGGGGTACATGAGGAGAACATATTTGGAGATTTGCCGTATCTTGCAGGGACGGTTATGCAGAAATCACTAGTAGAGACCTCCATGGTTGTCTCTAGTGGAGTGGTTGCTTATGAGGTGATTTTGGGTACTGATGCCCAAGGCCAGACTACTACACCGGGCACTAATGCCCAGACAGATGGAGCGACTGCATAGACATGATACCCACTTTACCTCCCTCTCTGTCTTACTTTATTTTGACTTTTAGATATTTTTATTTGCATTTGAGGACAAATGGTTTGTTTTGTGGTGGGGTGAGGCCCACCTTTGGGTGCTGATTATGACTCTTGTTTTGTTTATATATTGGGATTTTAGCTTAAATTG
Organism: Solanum piurae; assembly: GCA_029582685.1. Taxonomy (NCBI): domain Eukaryota; kingdom Viridiplantae; phylum Streptophyta; class Magnoliopsida; order Solanales; family Solanaceae; genus Solanum; species Solanum piurae. The sequence continues at coordinate 17,022 of JAJOOO010003196.1, read as the reverse complement.
CGTTATACACTGCTTTTTGTGGAAGGTTTGAGCTTGTGGCTCCTTGATTTTAAATTGAAAATGATTTTTGACCCTTCTGGAAAAAATATTCCACCTCTTGTATGTGTTGAATGTGGTTGTTCTCTCGCAAATTTGAATATCGATCATGATCAATACCGATGAATGGAATAGTGCTCATAATCGAACAAACATGAATGTGCGGCTATGATGAGGCCAAATGAAGTTGCATAGACAATATGTGAACTCTTTGCATCTCGTTGTGACTAGCCAATTGTCGAATTGAGTCTCTTGTGATGAACATAGCACACTAGCGAAAGTGTGGAGTCTTGTTTGATTTTGGTGTTGATGCCTTGTGTGATGAGGTTTCTGTGAACCATGCATGATAAACACCTTACTTGCTTCAAATGCAGGTTCAAGCTCAACAAAGGAAATCAAATGCCCTCACACGAAAGAATGATTCCATATTCACACACAATGGTTTAACAATTTAAAGTTTCGGAATCAAATGCAACACGCACACTCACAAAGAAGAACACAATGCATGTTTTCCTATAAATACTAATTTGAATTTTTATCTATGTATGCTATTTCAGATACAACATTTTTATTTTTTCTAAGTTTCAAGTAGAGAGACCTTGTTCTTAGCTTTTGAAGATTTGAAGACTTCCAATTCCAAGAAATTGGAAGTGGGTGTTGAAGATTCTTCATCCTAGACTCGTTTAAAGTGAATATAAATTATACCCAGTTGATGTTACTTCGATTTGGTATTATTTTCTTCCTTTTCTCTATGTCTAGCTAAAACCCCAATTCTTGGGGTGTGATTTTGTGAATATGGGTTAAATTTCCTGTTGGGTATTGCTTATTGTTAGTCTATTTGTTGTGTAAATGTGATTTCGTTTAGTAGTTGTGTTTGAACATAATGGGATTGTAGTTGCAAATATGATTTCATCTTAGTATTTTTGGCTTGCTTGAGAGACAGAGGTTTTAAAACTAAGACTACTAAATTGATAGTCGGTGATTATTGGGTCGTCATGGGTTCAGCTCGAGAGAGTGAATCCTAGGCCTTTTCCCACACATTCAGCTCGAGAGAGTGACTGGGCTAAGGTGGAGGTTGTGCTTAAAAGCGGTAACTCAGTGTTCGAGAGAAACCGAGTTGATTCGGGGTAAGTTGCTCGAGAGAGAATTTACCCCCACTAAAGTCTAGCCTAGTTACAAATGTTCAGCAATTGATTATCAATAGCATTTATCCGATTGTGTAGTTTATCCCATATTCCTATCACATCCCAAGAATTTTGTCTCCCTATATTCGCATCTTTTTGTTTTCGTTGTTTTAGTTGTTAATCGACTACAAACCCTCCTTGATAATTGACATTCGTGTCAACCCCTTAATTTATTATGTTTTGACTCGATAATGTTTTTAGCTATGATTAAATCTAGCTTATTCGTACTTAACTCTTAATTCTCATAAACCGCTCCCTTGGGACTCGACCCCAACCCATTCGGTTAGGTTATATTACTATTGTACGATCATAGACACTTGACTCGGAAGTTATGTCTTGATTACGCAAACATCAGTAGGGATTCTCCTAACCTATAAAAGAGAGATTAGTTTTCTATACGATACTTGCCCACCTAAGTATTGAGAGAGTTCAGATGTGAACTTGGGATCACTGTAAAAGACCATAATTGTTGTCTATCTTGTGGATTCACTTGAAGGTTTGTCTAACTTTGGAATTCGCTTGAAGGTATCTGCTCACGCTTCAAGAGGTAATTGTTGAATTAAATTTTAGCAAGTTTATGTGTTCTAGCATATGATTATATGTGTTCTAGCTTAAACGATTGGTTATTTATTATTCATGTAAGCAATAAGATTTTAATATGTTTCCGATGTGCATATAGTTTTCCAACAATTGGCATCAAGAGTTGTGCTTGCATCTAAATATATAACCCAACATATATATTTATATATGTGTCGTACAATTATGAACATAAATATGTTGTAATATTTAGTCGACATTGTACAGAAAAGAAAAGAGATACCGTTAATATATAATTCAAGATGCATGGATATCTATAGGTGTGTTTTGAATTTTAATATTCAATGTATACATAAACATGCTGTTTTTTTTTTTTGGAAAATAGTATTCAGATAAAGTAAATAGTTTTTAGAATTTTGTTCTTTATTCTTGATTTGTATATATATTTCAGAAATGATGATGTGTTATGTGATAAGAATTTTCGAACAGAAAAATTTTAAATTCTATTTTGACCATATAACATTTTCAACCAAATTGATAATAGATTTGGAATTCGAAAAAAAAGGAGGACTCTGATTGATCTAAAATTTGATAGATTCATAAGAACGACCTAGTAAGAATTTTTTTGGATCGTTATATGAGTTATTGGTCATATTTGGTTCTAGGGGTCCCTCCCTTGATTACCAAGATTGAATAATAGTGATGTATTAGTTTTATGTGTTGTCTTAGACCTTCCTCCCTATCGGATGAAATTAATACAAGTCACTATGTATTTAATCGTCTAGTGTTGATAATCTGTATTCACTCTCCTAAATTGAGTAATATATGATTGCATCAATGTAACTAGAGGATTTTCACTTGACTTAAACTAACAGTAGACTCTCCATCTGAGTTAGGCCTGTATAAGTTTATGGAGTGAATAATCGGTCATTGTACATGTGTATTGCTTGGGTAGTTCTCCAACCCCATTGATTGGCTATTTGAGATGGATGAATATATATGTATAAATGAGCCTTGAATTTTGTTATTTAGGATTATTCGAAATATTCTGATCTATTTAATGTATTATATCTCATATTCTCAATAGACTTTACGCACCCACTTAGTACTACTTAAGTTTTTCTTTTGGTAGAGATAAGATATTAATTCAAAGAATGCATTGTACATGTACCTTATTATAGAAGAAATTATTTTCAGTTTCTAACTAGATAAGAGATGAGTATGTAATATATTTGTTTGTAACTCTCCTATCATTGAGTTTGATGAATAGTTTATTTCTTGTGGTATATTGATGCGTGATTTTTTTTATTAGTATTATCTCTCATGAATTGAATTATCTTAATCTGTCTCATAAGAGAAAATATATTTTAAATTGAATGAAACTTATATGTACATTAGCCTCTAAGTCATTTATTCTGAATAGAATTTTGACCACTTAGACTTTTAACCATCACGATTGTTATGATGTACTATATCTAAATGCATGGTTAATAGTATATACCCTAACAATCTCCCACTTAGATGTTTAATCTTGAAAATTGTTAGAATACTATGTCTAAACACATGATTAATAGTATATACCCTAACACTGGAAAACAATTCCTATATCATCGGCATGATCCACGTCACGTTTTTTGCATTTAGGCGTCACTCAACAAAAAATAGGTGATATTCTCAATTTTTTTGTACTTGTTAGCTCATGAATTTTTTGGAGATATGACTTCTGGGTACTTTTTTCCAAAACCTTTATAGAATTATTTGTAAGGACGTGAATTTTTTTTTTATAGCCTCACTGTGATCCAATCCTTTTTCTAAGCATTTAGGGGTTACTCAACAGAAATTAGAAAAATTTCTTAATTTTTTGTGTATGTTAGCCCATAGATTTTTGGGTGATATAATTTTGGAGCATTTTTTCCAAAATATTTATAGAACCATCTGTAAGGATATGGGGAACGATTCCTATAGCTTCACGAAACCTCCACAAGGAGTTGAGGGAAAATTATGTGAAGCATCACCATTTTTTTGCACATATTTTTTACATTTAGGAGCCATTTTATAGAAACTAGAAGATTTTTTAAATATTTCATGTGTGTTAGCCCATGAATATTTTGGTGAAATGACTTTTGGACAGTTTTTTTTGTAAAACCTTTACGGAACCCTCTATAGGGAGTTGGTAGAAAAGTACATGAAGTCTCACCCTTTTTCACATATTTTGTCCATTTAGGAGCCATTTTACTGGAATTAGGCGATTTTCTCAAATTTTCATGTGTGTTAGTTAGCCCATGAATATATTGGTGATCTGGCTTTAGGGGGAAAAAAATGCAAATACTTTACGGAACCTTCCATAGGGATTTGGGGGAGAAGTACGTGAAGCCTCACCATTTTGCATATATTTTGGGCATTTAGGAGCTATTTTACTAGAATTAAGAAAATTTCTAATGATTTATCCTCTCTAGGCCTAGACATGCACGAGTGTAAAACGTGTCACCAATTGATAATGTATGCATACTCATATACCCAATATCTCTCATGTGTTTTACCTATGTGAGACTTTGTATCTTTAGATTGGGTGTCACATACACCCCAATTATGGACTCAGCCTCCTCGGTGAGGTTCGCCCCACCGCATGAGATTGTTCTAGACTTGCCACTAAGGTTTTCCCTGTCTTACCAAAATTTTCCTAAACTCAGTTAAACTCTGGCCCACATCAACAAGGCTGACAAAAGAGTAGCTTTGATACCATTTGTAACGGCCCTACTCGCTAGTGATATTGTCTGTTTTGGGCCGAAATTCTTTGGATTGGGAAAATTGGGCCTAAAATTTAAAAGGTAGGGGTAAAGTTAGGCCTAAATTTAAAGAGGGATGAAGGGAAATTTCGCCTAAATTAAAGAAGGGTATGAGCCGTAATTTATTTTGGGTCAATGGGTATTTGCTGAATTAGTTTTGATGGGGCTATGAAATTGTAATTATTTTGTGTTTCTTGGCTTATTTATGTAGTTTCCCCTAGAAAAAATATATTTTGGGCCTAATACATTCATATAGGATGCTACCTAAATGAGTCGGCCCATTAGTTAACCTAATCCTAAACCCTAACCCTATATATATAAACTCCCATTACAGGAGCTGAAAAAACAACTCTTAATCGTCCTGAGAACGGCGAGATTTATCTCTACAACACTCAATGATTTGTTGGTTGTGGAACTAGGAATTCATCCGGTCAAGTGAGGATTCCTGACAACTAGTGATTCAAGTCGTAATTTTTGCAGACATTTCACCTACGCTAAGGAGAACTATTGTAAGTCTCAAAACTAGCATTTAATCGTTATATTACAAGTTTACAATTGTTAATTGAAGTATGAGAGATAAGGTTTAAACTATTCCAATGCAGTATAAAGAAAATTAAAAAACCTAAGTATTTAAAAGGATATTTTATAAATTGTAAAGAACAAGGAAAATGTATTTTTTTACCTTAGATTAAAGCACGTGTTCAATGCCTAAATCCCCTTCTTAAATGAAGTTATAATCTAACAATATAAAAGAGGTTAAAAAAACATATATAATTTACATAAATCTCATAGTGTTAAGAGCTAATTAGATTATTTCTCTACTCTTTTCCAAATTACAAAAAATCCTTAAAATTTATGAATTTCGGATAGATCACTGTACTTCCGGATACATAAGAAAACATTCGAATACATTTGTGAGAGATGTATCCGAGAGGGGATAGGACATCCGGATACATTACTGGACTTTTGGATACATCAGTAGACATCCGAATACATAGGTGAGATGTATCGAAGAGGGGAGAGATGTATACAAGAGGGGATAGAGATGTATTACTGAGAGGAGAGTGATGTATACGAGAGGGGATTTTTGAATTTTTTTTTAAATGGCAGGGAATTTTTAGAATTATGATAAAAATAAGATGTGTATTTAGATATTTTTTTCAAAAAACATCACATTATCATTATTTTAGGCCCGATCCATCCTAACCCACTTTTTTTAATTTATCTCTAAGATTACATCATCAAATATATTTGTTCTACATTAAGTATATATTTATTTGGTACTACTTTATCAGCATTTGGTACAATAAATTCAATTTTGTCATAATCAAATTCCCTGATTTAAAAAAGTAATCCAATAATTCCATTTTTTCTAAATTTGAACTCTTTTGGATGATCTACGGTTGCCACTATTACAACAGATTCAATTATATCAATTATATAATGGGATATCACCATGCATATATTTGTGTTGTTTATCATTTATTCATCCAATGGTGTAATTTGAGTTGTATATTTACTTTCGTTATATTTTCCAGTTTTCATTATTTAAGCCAATTATGACAGGTAAGACACAAAATAGTATCGAGATGGAAAATTGTGATTGGTAGACATATGTAAAAATTCTTTTATTTATATTTTTATTTCACCTTGTTATCAAGGTAATTTTAAAAATAATCACTTCATGACTCGCTTATTACAGTTTTGAGATCACTACAGAAATCTATAAACTTCAAATCATAGATCTGTCTCAATTTAGGATTACTCAATACACGTGTTGATAAGAATTAGCATATATTCAATGAAAAATTAAGTCTTACGCAAGTTGACCTGAACACAACCCAACAAAAGGAATAAAGTAAAACAAACCAGAAAAAGGAAAACCCCATAGTATATATATAGTATACATGGATCTTCTCTGAATTTGAAAGGGTGAAGTTTTCTTGTATCATTCCTGGTATTAAAAACTATGGAATTAGAAATAGTTGAGTTTCACTATTATTATCATCTACATAAAACTAATTTTTTCCATATATTATCATTACTCTTTGTAATTCGAAAGAAACCTCTTCACACATATTAATTATTCAAATAACAATCCGAAAAATTCTATCTTTTTAAATTTTTTGTCACTTTCTTTCCTCTTTGTTCCTTTATATACACACTGAATCAACAAAACAAGGTACTTTTTTGTTTTATTTTTTCTCTTTGTGTGATATTTTTTATATATGGTTTACATGCAAATAATGGAATGTATATGTTTACAATTAAGGAAAAAAATATTTGATTTGGTTTCCTTTTTATTATTATTATTTTTTGCAATGCATGAAGGGAGATGGATGATTTTGATAAATGGCAAGCTGGGATGAAGAGTGTATTGACATGTGGAATTTGCAAAAAGCTATGCAAAGATGTCTCAATTATTGAAGAATGTTGTCATAGATGTAAGAAAAATTTAATCTTTTTAATTAATTTAATTTTTTGTGTGTTTATTTTTTTTATTTGAGTGATGTTGATAAATTATTTGTTCTTGTGATTTCATGATTTTGATAAATAATTTGTTTTTATCATTCCACGATCTTGAATTTTCGATATTTTTTTCATTCTTTTCAATGTTTTTTTAAAAAGATTAATTTAGGTGTAGTTTTTATTTTTTGGGGGAGTGGGGGGGATCATTTTTTTATATTTGATTGATAAATCATCTGTCCATGTGATTTCATGATCTTGAAATTTTTAGTTTTTTAGTTCTTTCCATATATTTATTTTTACAAATAATATAAATTTTGATTTTTTTGATTTTGGGGGTTTCGTTTTTTAATTTACTGATTTTGATAAATCCTTTGTTCTTGTGAAAATCATTTGTTCTTGTGAATTGAGTTGAATTTATCATGTTGCTTAATTAAACAGTTAGTCATTAACACTACTGTATTTTTATGTATTATGGTTCAATATTTTTTCTTTTTTTCTTTCTTATTACTTTTTATTTCTTAATTCATCATATATCATTTTTAATGGAATTTGATTAATTTGTGTTTAATATTTTTTACAGTTTGCAAGAATTGCATAATGAGAAAGGTAAAAGAAGAGAAATTGAAAGTTTGTCCAGAATGCAATACAGATTTAGGTGCTGCCCCATTGCAGAATATCAGGTATATTCTCCAATTTTGATTTTTTATACAACATTTAAATGTATTGAATTATTAATTATTATGATTTATATAAAAAAAATTACTTCTAATATGTAAATTTTATTTGAAAAGGCATGAAAATCGTATCACATAATGTGGAATAGAGAGTCTAATAGTCCTTTCGTCCTATTTTATGTGAAAGTGTTACTGTTTAGATAGTTAAACAAAAAAAAATTATTTGAGTATAGTTTTCACAATTTTTTGAATAATTATTTATGTTGACTTACAATAATTTTTTCCAAATATGTTTTCAAGTATTTGTACCCGAATCAATAGTGAAATCAAGTATTTTGACGGTCATATGTCGACTTGGCCGTAAATTGTAAAAACAAAAATACAGTTCTAATACAACCCTAGATTATTCGTCTATATGTCTATGGTGATATATAAGATTTCTCTTTATGTTTGTGCTGATGAAAAATAACAAGTATTTGATAAAAGGAAAAATTACGCGGTTAACCAAACTTATACTACTTAATTACTCATCATACCTATAGTTTGATATAATTACCACTCGCGACTAACATTATACATTAATTACGTGGACTGACTTCGTGTTTGTATAATTAGCCACGTTTGTATATCTATAATTCACCAGAATATACAAATACATATGTATAATATACAATTATCTAACCAATATGCATATACAATTCACCTCTTTCTCACTCTCTGCCCTCTCTCACTCGCCTCTCTCCTCCCTCTCCCAATCTCGCTTGCCATATATACAAATACATATGCATAATATACAATTATCTAACCGATATACATATACAATTCACCTCTCTCCCACTCTTTGCCCTCTCTCGCTCGCCTCTCTCCTCCCTATAACATGTAGCTACGAATTGTAATTATCAAACTATAGCTATGGAGAGTAATTAGGCTATTATTGAGTAGCTATATGTGACAGTTCCTTGATAAAACAACTTAAGGTGATTGGCCTAGACACCACTCTTTTTCAAAATGTAAAAGTGGTCATTTCTTTTGATTTTGGCTTTATTTTTCCATTTGATTCATGTTATATGGATACTGTTACGACCCGAGCCTACACCCTGGACGTGGCCGGCACTCAAAGACCATTGCTGGTCCCCAAGCGAACCCTCATCATGGCTGACTACAAGAGTAAAACTGATTCAAGCATACAAAGCTTAAAAACTGAATGAATATTCATGAAACTTAAATAGAAAGCTTTAACTCAAAAGAAAACTCCGAATAAAATAAATTATTCAACTCGCCATAAAATAGGCAACTTAAGTCTTTAAAACATTTAATAAAATAAATAAATAATACAGACTTCTCAACTATACTGACTATCTATGAAGCCTCTAACTGGTAAAGATAGAAGTCGGGACAAGACCCACGACATCCTGACTGAACTGAAAAGTAAATGAAATCCTCCGGAAGCAAGGAGGCTCACCATAGCTAACTCGAACTCCCGGATGTATCAATGAATCTCCTATTGATGATCCTGAACACATGTGTCTGCATCATGAAAAGATGCATGCCAAATGGCTCAGTACGTGGAATGTACGAGCATGCAAGGGGAATTCTAAAGCGTAAACATAAGCTTGAAGTTTCATAAAAAAGAAACACAGGCTTGAAAGAATTTGAAAGAAACTGAAGAACTTACATGGCTCAACTCAACTCAATATAACTGAACTCATTTCAATATAAAGCAGTTTAAAAAAAGTGCAATATAAAGAAAACGGAAAACTGTTTAAAACATGATGTTAACTCATAATCATAATATCATAAAAGACATACCATGTTCCCTCTCAAAGTCTACTTGTGCAATGCATGAATGAAGTCCCATACCCCCATTCATACTAAGCAGAACTCCTTGAGGAACCATGCAAATATTGTTGTGGTAGTTTCTCTAACCGACAACCATCACATAAGAGCTATTGTGATGATACAACGATCTTCCGCACGCTGCCAATGCATCTTATACCCGGCCAAAGGTATAGGACCTGAATTACTAAGTGGATCCACTAGTCTATGCGAAAAGGATTCATCTAAAAAGTAGGACCCTTTTCTACCCATGATGGCTACAGGGTTTAAGGGGGCTAATAGTTGTATGAACTCTTCCCCATCGGTGCTCAATACTACTCCCAAAAATATTACATTATATTAGCTCTTTATGTTTAAAAACATATTTCTTCTGTGATTTGAGATTAGTGCTCAAAATCTTAGCTCAAAGGCTATCTTGGAAATCTCAGTTTCCTCTCCTGCTTCATTTAGAAAGCGATTACTCTTTTCTGAAAACTAGCTCGAAGGATTTTTGGAAATCTCAGTTTCCGTTCTTATTTAAAATGTGAAAACATTTTAAAACTCCTTTGGGAATACATAGTCCCGATAAACTTTTGAAGAGATGAACTTCAACTTTACTCTTTCCTGAACTCAAAACTTAAGTCTTAAAACAAAGTTAAAATATTTGTAAAAGACTTCTTAAAATATGGGGCATGCCGAATTATATGGACATGAACGACTCAATGCAAGATTTTCAATAACCATAGATAGAACTCAAATATTTGGAACTCAAGAACTTCAATGATACTACTCATTTCAAGAATGCTCAACTCAGAGTTCGTGCGGAATTATGATCATGAACTACTCAACTCAATGACTCAAAGATACTTCTCATCTCAAGACTGTTCGACTTATAATGTTCATGCGGAATTATGAGCATGAAATATTCAACTCAAGGACTCAAATATACTTCTCAAAAGGGATAAGGAACTCAACACTTAACGGCTTAGAACTTGAACATACCACTTCTCTGAGAGATGCTCAACTTACGAAGTGCATGCGAAATTATGGGCATGAAACAACTCGACTCGATGGTCTACATAACTATATGGAACTCATGTATACGACTCTTCTAATTCTCTGACTTACTTCCTCAAAACTTAGTTCAAATCGATAGTGATCTCAAAGGATTCACAATTGAACTCAAAGGCATTCTTGAACTCTACTCTTAACTCTCTCTCGAATGTGAATTATGAATTCAAGAGTATGGTTCATGATATGAAGGATATAGGTGATAGTGTAGACTCATGAATACATTCTCCAAACTCTCATGCTCACTTACTCGAGTCTTGAAACAAGTTATTAGAAGTTGTAGAAGATTCCTCAAAGGACTCAAAGGGACTTTCTCAAAAAAAGTTTGAGAGAAACTCTCAAGACTTGACTCTCAACTTTACCTTGAATGTGATTTATGAATTCAAGGTTGTGATTTGTGATAGGAATGATCTCGTGATGTTTAGGAGTATTTTTAGATAGTTAAACATGAAAAACGATCAAGAAATCACTGTCTGGGAGCAAGTCCGCGATGCGGAGATGAATTAAAATATTTGGTCGGGCATTAACTTTTGAGGCAGAGAGGTCTGTGACCTCTCCGTTACGCGTAGACAAACTTTATGAAATGGGGAGGCAAGTCCACGACGTGGAGCCAAGTTCCATATTTGCCCGACTTTTCTCTCCTTCGTTTTCTAACCATAAATCGCCTAAATTTGATTCGTTTGCTCAATCTCTCTTTAGATTTAGATACCCAACACATGTACACTAGAATCTAATGGGTCGTTTGGTACAAAGATGCATAATGCAGGGATTACTAATGCATGGATTAGTAATGCATGGATTACTAATGCCGGGTTTTAGTAATGCAGGGATTAGTTTTTATCAAGTGTTTGGTTCATGTTTCCCATGTAATCTTATGTTTGATTTAAAATTCTAGAAAAAGTTTCTTTCCTATTATACCCTTGAGTTATTATAAGATTTTATATTTCATTTAATTTGTCAAGTTAAATACTAAAATATATTTAAAAAATTATTATTAAATTTTGAGGTGTCATATGCCACCATAGAGATCCTTGATAGTATGGTATATTAACCTTAAACTTAACATAGATTTAAGGCTACTTAAATTGTTCAAATACACAAAGCTTATATTTTTTTAAAAATAGTTCAAGTGGTCAATCGACGAACTACATTTTTTTTTAAAAACGAAAAAATCAACTCAATGGATTCGTTTGTGACTTCCTCCTTTCGGAGAGTTTTCAATCGCGATCCAAGCTGAGCAAAGAATCAAAACCTTCCCCAATAAATATAGGTATAACAAATCAAACATGGAGAAAAAAATATTAATTTGTGAAATCATCAAATTACATGGAACGGATTTGGAGAATTTAAAAGAATATTTATAAATATTCTCATATAAATAAAAAAGAGCATTAAATTACTAAAAAAAAATTAGGAAAAAAGATTTGGGGATAGTTTAGTCATTTAGGGGTCTTATCCAAGGATTGTTAAACCTTGGATTAGTTATCCCTCCCTTTTCTAGGGATAAAATAAGACCTTGTATGAGGTATAACTAATCCATGGATTAGGTTAAATAAAGTAACCAAACAATGTTTTTGTTGGACTAAATTTTAATCCATGGACTATTTTGATTAATACCTCTTACCAAACGGGTCCTAACTCTAACCCCTCTATAAATCAACACATTAACCTCAAGAACTCCTCAATCTCATCCTAATTCAAGAACGAAAGCAAATTCATGAATACATAACAAGAACATCAAAGCTTCAACTTTTAGAACGAATTTAAAGCTGAAATTAACATGATTGGCGTTTGGGTGAACAAACCCAACACTATGGAATCTTACATACCTGAAGGAAACAACTTCTTGAAGCAACTTCAAGGAAAAATCTTGAAAGCTAAACCCTAGCCTTAGCATTTCTTGAATTTCTTGAGCGTAGAATCTTTGGAGTGAATGAGAGGGTTTAGATTTAAGAAAACTGATTTTCTACATGTTTAGGGCAATTTAGATGACCTCCTAAGGGTTTTTAGGACTAAAATACCCCTAAAGAAATAATTAAAACGAGCTGGGAGTCGGAAAGATCTTTCACCAGGCAGTGAGGTCCGTGTTGGCTCCGCGTCGCGGAGCTGCTGCCAGGCGCAACGTTAGTAAATCCATCATAACTTTTTACTCAGAGCTCGGAATTTAGCAAACTCGGTGGCGTTGGAAAGAGGACTCAAAGAAATTTAATTTTATATCCTGTAGCTCACCTAACCCATCTTGTACTAGGAGTTATGGTCATTTGAATTTGACCCAAAACTTAAGAAAAATTTAGGAATGACTTGAATGAACTCTCTTCAGTTCTTCTTGGAACTCAATGTGCTACATCTAGTGACCTTAATACTCAAGAAATTTTAAATTCCTTACAAAAATCTCACTGACTATGAAGAATGTTTCAGGTTTTAGCTCAGAAATTTTCTGGGGTATTACAATATCACCCCCTTGGGATCTTTCGTCCTCGAATGATGACTGGACTGGGTAGAGAATGGGGTTACACTTACTAAGGTCTGAGTCTAATGGTATGCTCTTACGATATTCAAGCTTAACCCAAATCCTTAAGTTTGGATTATATACCTCTCTATAGGAAATCTCATCCCAAACTATTACTCTCTACCACCATATTGGGCTCATATCAAGAACCACAAAATATTTAACAACACCACATTCACGCTTCGTACTCTAACAACTCCATGGACTCCTACTAATTAGCTCCTTCAGAAATTATCAACACTTACTTGATTTCTCATCTTATCATCTCCCCCTTAGGTCTAAAGCTAGCACTTGAAATCTATGGAACTATTCCACATTAACAACTCAATTATGCTATCTAGGCACACATGGAAAATCATAACTTAATTGGAAAGTCATCTGGTAACATACCATCTCGGCACACCTCTTAATGCTCTTGTTATTGTTGTGACTTAGACACACTTCACTGCCCTTATGTAAACGTTAGGGTCTCTCACTTGTACCACTCATATCTATTGCAGCTAATCACCTCAATTCCTCACCAACTCTATGTCAAGTCTTCTAGATTAAATCTCAAGACTAACATCATCACCCTAATGTTTCCATTCCTTTTATCATGACACTCATCTCAAATTCACGCTTAATATTTATGACTAAACCCGAATATTAATATGATTTCTCGCTTACTATACTAACTTACAGCTACGAGATACAAATTCAGAAGCATTCGTCCACTAGGACCTTATGACAAAGAGTCAATCGTCACCTCTTAGTCTTCATACTTACAATTACTATCAACTTCGACTTTGCAACATAAGTACTATTCACTCATTCACTATATATCAATGCCTAATTAGTTCTATTACACTTTGAATATTATGGCCTCTCCCTCAAAATCATAAGCCTAGCTTAGATCTATCACCTCATGAATACTACTGCTCTTCTATTCAACACTTACCCTTGGTCATTACCTACACAATGACACTTCATCACAAACTCCTTTCTATCTAAAACACATTCTACCTCCTATGATGGAATCTTCACAACTCATCACTTCTTAGTCTACCCATAAGGGAAAAATCCTCATTAATAACTTACTAGGTGTATGACTATAGTAACATAGCTTGTCAAAACACCATCTCCCTTACTTAGATAACTAAACCTCTACATACTTTCCTCGAACTCTGGGCTCTTTCACTACTACTGCTCATGATCTCATAACTCATGCTACCTTTTTGGGTGAAAATCATACCCAAGCTCTAAGCATACTTCTTAAAAATGATCTCAGGTGAAACAAGGCTTAAGGAAAAGAGTACAACTCACTTTTAGCTCAAACGCACTATTCATATGAATATGGGTGCATTCCTCTGAAATTTTACACTTAAGTTACTCTTGGAATTCTCTCAAATCCCTCTGGAGTCTCATGACTTTCTCAAGACTCTTGCTAAGAACAACTCATTCATAAGGATCTAACTTTTCTATTCAACCACCACTAGTATGATGGGTAGTCGAATGAACGAATCTGATAAACGTAGGAGTAAGAATAAAATCTCTAGGACATAGCTCTATTGCACGATTAAGAGTATGAAAGAAGGAAATTTTTTCTTAAATGTCTGTAGTCCCTCATTTATAGAAGTGGGGCCCTCAAAACCATAAACAAGATCCTACTAGAAATGGATTCATAGACACCTAGGACATTTAAACTATGTGCTCTAATACCAAATTTGTCACGACCCGAGCCTACACCCTGGACGTGGCCGGCACTCAAAGATCATTGCTGGTCCCCAAGTGAACCCTCATCCTAGCTGACTACAAGCGGAAAATTGATTCAAGCATACAAAGCTTAAAAACTAAATAAATATTCATGAAACTTAAATAGAAAGCTTTAACTAAAAAAAAAACTCCGAATAAAATAAATTATTCAACTCGCCATAAAATAGGCAACTTAAGTCTTTAAAATATTTAATAAAATAAATGAATAATATAGACTTCTCAACTATATTGACTATCTATGAAGTCTCTAACTGGTAAATATGGTAGTCGGGACAAGACCCACGACATCCTAACTGAACTAAAAAGTAAATGAAATCCTCCGAAAGCAAGGAGGCTCACCATAGCTAACTCGAACTCCTGGATGTATCAACGAATCTCCTGTTGATGATCCTGAATACCTGTGTCTGCATCATGAAAATATGCAGGCGAAATGGCTTAGTACGTGGAATGTACGAGCACGCAAAGGGAATTCTAAAGCATAAACATAGGCTTGAAAATATCTGAAAGAAACTGAAGAACTTACCTGGCTCAACTCAACTCAACATAACTGAACTCATTTCAATATAAAGCAGTTTAAAACAAGTCCAATATAAAGAAAAAGGAAAATTGTTTAAAACATGATGTTAACTCATAATCATAATATCATAAAATAATACCATGTTCCCTCTCAAAGTCTACTTGTGCAATGCATGAATGAAGTCTCATACCTCCATTCATACTAAGTAGAACCCCTTGAGGAACCATTCAAATATTGTTGTGGGAGTTTCTCTAACCGACAACCATTACATAAGAGCTATTGTGATGATACAACGATATTCTTCAGGCTGCCAACGCATCCTACACCCGGCCAAAGGTATAGGACCTGAATTACTAAGTGGATCCACTAGTCTATGCGAAAAGGATTCATCTAAAAAGTATGACCCTTTTCTTCCCATGATGGGTACATGGTTTAAGGGGGTTGATAGTTGTATAAACTCTTCCCCATCGGTGCTCAATACTACTCACAAAATAATTACATTATATTAGCTCTTTATGTTTAAAAACATATTTATTCTGTGATTTGAGATTAGTGCTCAAAAACCTATCTCAAAGGCTATCTTGGAAATCTCAGTTTCCTCTCTTGCTTCATTTACAAAGCGATAACTCTTTTCTGAAAACTAGCCCGAAGGCTCTTTGGAAATCTCAGTTTCCGTTCTTATTTAAATGTGAAAACATTTTAAACCTCCTTCGGGAATACATAGTCCCGATAAACTTTTGAAGAAATGAACTTCAACTTTACTCTTTACTGAACTCAAAACTTAAGTCTTAAAACAAAGTTAAAATATTTGTAAAAGACTTCTTAAAATATGGTTCATGTCGAATTATGGACATGAACGACTCAATGCATGGTTTTCAATAACCATAGATAGAACTCAAATACTTGTAACTCAAGAACTTCAATGATACTACTCATTTCAAGAATGCTCAACTCAGAGTTCATGCGGAATTAAGATCATGAACTACTCAACTCAATGACTCAAAGATACTTCTCATCTCAAGACTGTTCGACTTATAATGTTCATGAGGAATTATGAGCATGAAATATTCAACTCAAGAACTGAAAGATACTTCTCAAAAGGGATAAGGAACTCAACACTTAACGGCCTAGAACTTGAAGATACCACTTCTCTGAAAGATGCTCAACTTCCGAAGTTCATGCGAAATTATGGGCATGAAACAACTAGACTCGATGGTCTACATAACTATATGGAACTCATGTATACGACTCTTCTTATTATCTGACTTACTTCCTCAAAACTTAGTTCAAATCGATAGTTGATCTCAAAGGATTCACAATTGAACTCAAAGGCATTCTTCAACTCTACTCTTAACTCTCTCTTGAATGTGAATTATGAATTCAAGAGTATGGTTCATGATATGAAGGATATAGGTGATAGTGTAGACTCATGAATACATTCTCCAAACTCTCATGCTCACTTACTCGAGTCTTGAAACAAGTTATTAGAAGTTGTAGAAGATTCCTCAAAGGACTCAAAGGGACTTTCTCAAAAAAAGTTTGAGAGAAACTCTCAAGACTTGACTCTCAACTTTACCTTGAATGTGATTTATGAATTCAAGGTTGTGATTTGTGATAGGAATGATCTCGTGATGTTTAGGAGTGTTTTTAGATAGTTAAACATGAAAAACGA
>JAJOOO010003195.1:0-56222 GCA_029582685.1 Solanum piurae | reverse complement strand
CTTTTTTTATTATTATTATAAAATAAAAAAGTCATTAGACAGACATTATATATATATATATATATATATATATATATATATAACCAAAAAAAATGACATAGATTATTTTTATACTAATTCTAATAAATTTCTAAAAATAACATGAAACGCAAGATACAATTTCCTTTAGTAAGTCTCTTTTGTTTATTGATGCATGGTAAACTGAACTAATTAATGTTGTAAATATTTATTAATTAATTGATGATATTTTCCATAATTGCATTTTATGAAAAAAATATTTTCTTGACTACAGTAGAATTTAAGATATAAAAACTTAACTCCACTAAAAAATTACACTAATGCTTAATTTTTTCTAACTTGATTATCTAAATGTCAAGTAATTAAGTCAAGAAATTGTATTGGCCAGACGGGCGGCCTATATGGATCATAGCCACCTGCCAGCAACGAAAACTCTTTGATTCCCTACCGGGATCGTAGAAGCTCTGACAACAATTTGAAGGATCATATTTTATCTATAAACTCAAAAGTTCTTGAACGTTACTTCAAGTTCTATCTATTTCGTATGTTATTGCATGTTTCTGTCTATTGAAATTACTAGCAACATCCTTATTTATAAAAGTATGAAACTACATTAAACTAGGAATAGAAAACCTTTTCCTATACAAACTAGGACAAACAAATCCTAACTAGACATTAATTAAATAAGTACCAAAATTAAAAAATTCTAATCAATCAACTAAGGATTCCTACTCCAACTTTAAATTATCATTCCAACACATTTACATATTTCAAAGACGGAATGGCCGAATTTTTTTTATACTTGTTCAGATTTGACATTCCATCTCGTGCACTCTGTGAAATATCATCTAAACACCTAACTTAATCAAAAGAAATATTTTAAACTCCTCAACGTTTGTCTGTTCCTCACTATGACTAATGATATTACTTTTTTTTTTTTTTTTTTTATCTTGAATCTTACTAAGTTCATTCGAAAGATATTTCTTAAAGAAAAACTTAATCTGATCGGAATATAAATATTAAAAGGTTAACTTGAAAGGAAATATCTTTTGAAAGAACTCAATTTCTTCTAATTTTTAAGAATCGTATAGCTCAAAGATGACATTTTTATCTTCTCATAAGCAAGTAAGTTCAAAATGTTTCCTAATAAATCATCATTTTGTTTATGCATAAGGAATAAATGTTCCTTTTAACTTAGCTTTTTTTGGCATTTATGCCCTCCAATTTTGGGTTTTACCAAGTAGATACACGCGTCCTATAGATTATATATAAATATTCTTGGAATAATTTTTTTTGACTTATCACAAACTAGAAAATAAATAAGAATTCTATTTATTTACCAACAAAAGGTTGTCCACTTTGTTATTTCCTTGAGAGAATGATTGTTTGTAAAAGTTAACAGCACGTTTTCCTCAATCAAATTATCATGTCTAGATTATGTGGATTTGAAGGAATTTGACTATTTAATAGATGTATCTGTCATTTAAGGTTTGCTTTCAGTTTATTTGATATATAAAATTCATGTATTTTTCCTCACTCCTTATCAAATTGTTGATATCTATATTTGGCATACACAATTGAAATAAACAAAGATTGATTGGATCTTACGTATTATAATCTAGAAAATATAGAACAACTAAGATCATGTATCCGAAAAACGCAATCTTATTTCATAGAACAAAATACAAAGTAAGTTCTTTAAAGAAATTCTTCAAACACTCGGGGCGCAATTACTTTTACTTAAAAATCTTACAAAACATGAAAACAAATATTGGGATATTCAAATTCTACCAAGGCCTCTCCCTCCTTTCTTTGCCACCACTGTTTGCACTAGATCCATGACCCTCGTCGTATCCCATGACATCACCAAATTCACCATTACTAACTTCAACACCAACGTCGCCACAAATTGTTGAATCCATGAACCTTTCAGTGACGTATGCCAACAAAAATTTAGGTTGTTCTTATTATAGTTGTTGCTTTTCTGTTTCTTTGTTGTGGACTCCAACTTTCAGATGGAATATTTTTTTTTCATTTTCTGGAGCGCTATTCAACAACAATAACCTTTGGATTAACAAAGAAAATTCAATAAGAATAAAGTAAATTGTCTTGGAGTCTCAACATGACGATAAAAGTTAGTGTCATGTAGTTAGTCCGTCAACATGGGATCACTTCTTGTAACAATCGGTTTGGTAGATTTATATTAGGACCCTTTTCCCTTTAATTAAGTTACACTTGGTATAAGCTTTAAACGTTTATTATGACTTGCAAGGATGGGTAATACGTAACTCGAGGTAATTAGATGTGTATTAGAGAAGAAAATAAAATATTAAGAATTGATCAAAGTCAACATTTGGGGTAAACGAGCTCAAAATTGAGGTTTGAAAGTCCATATACATTCAAAAGGTGATTTATGACTTCAGTGGATAGTTTGAACAAGTCCCAATGAAATCATGAGAGATTCAGAAGCTTAAGTTGCAAACTAGAAGATTAAGAGATCATCACAATTAAATATGTGCCCAGACACCTCATCTTGGTATTTGAGCATCCCAACAAGTTCGTAGGGCATTTTGGTGAAATCTGCATATTTGATTTTTATCTTGATATATTTGTCCACTTAACCGAATAATGGTAGGCCCCTAATTTTTGTGAACTTTGAGGTTTCAAGTGTGGGTGTTGCAATCTCGAATAGGTGATGGGATTTTTTTGCTACAGGGTCGCAAGGGTTGTTGTGTGATTGCGTATGGGAGAATGTTGGGCAGAGCATTGTGATCAAGAGGGGTGAGGTCCGCGATAGGAAAGGGAAAGGAACAGGGGGGTTTGTGGGGTCTGCGATGATGTAAAAAATCAACGATCTCTCTACCTTCGTAAGGTAGGGGTAATATTGTCTACACACCATTCTAGTCACACTCCACTTGTTGAATTAATTAAACTGAGTTCGTTATCGTTATTGTTATTGTTACAAGAAAAGTTCCGAGTTAAGAATTTATCTAAGTAACAATCCTATTTAATAAATAACTAGGTAATGTGCCTGTGCTTCGCACAATCATAAATAATTTCATTAAACTATGGAATAATCCTTTCCTAATATTTGAATATTAAAAATATCTAAGAAATAGGATCTTCAAAAAAAAAATATTAAGAGTATTCTAACATGAACTAGAATACTCTACCTTTTCACAGTAAATTTATTTCATTCCATACCTTTCTTGTAGATTTATCAATCAAATAGTATATGTGTGACATTATTTAAAGATATAAAATGATACAATTTATGCAAACATTGTATTTTTTAAAACAATACAGTACCATACAATACAATATATTATGAAACAATACGTAACAGACATCCAAATAGACACTGTAATATAGCAAAAATGGAACAATTAAGATAATCTTTCCAGAAAACTCAAATCTTACTAATAGAAGAAACTCAAAGTTTATTCTTTCATGAAATTCATCAAACACTTAGGGCACAAAGAGTTTTAACTAACAAAACTAAATTATTGTATGAAAACATGGAAAACCAATGTTAGGATATTGTAACGACCGGGTTCCTTCGTTATAGAAAAGCCAACGGGGAAACATTTTGGGTGCCGGAAAACTTTTTCGTAGTATCTTGAAATTTCCCAACCTAGTTCAGATTTGGACAAAATTGGAGTATTTAAGGTGTAGGAAAATCTGGTAGCAATCAGGTGATTTAATTATGATTTTGATTACATGATTAGTTAGAGAAGTCGTTAAGGAATCCGTATGACTTTGCGGAATTGAATTTGGGTGAGTAGAACTCCAGGAATCGATCTTAGCGTGAACGGTATTTTCTGAGCGTCGTTGGTTAAAGGTATGTTGTGAAATGGGGGTCTTGGAATTATTAAAATAGCTCACTGTTTCGTGCAAGCCACTTTGGCGGTGGTTTTGGTCACTCTGGAGGGGCCGTTGTAGCGGGGTGAGGGCCGATGTGGTGGGTCAAACGCTACTTAAGGTCATAAATAAACACCAATACGACTTTATTCTGCACTTTTTGGTTTTTAGAGCTAAGGAACGAACCCTAGACGATTCTTGACAGTTTTCTACCATTCTTGAGGCTACAGGTAAGCTTTTAACTCCTCGAATCCATTTTTTGATCTGTAAAACATAATCTAATGGGTAAATATCAATGGGGGAGGATTTTAATCTAGATTCTATGGTGGAAACAACCCTATTTTGGGTACTTAGGATCATGGGTTTGATCTAGGGTTCATAGACTTGTTAGTAATTAGGGTAATTAGTGATTATTTATTGATTCCCGCATTATATTGATTGTTTGTAGACCAAGAACAAGCGGAACGAATCCAGAAAGAGAAGGATCAAGTTTCTTAGGGTTTCAAGCTTGTTTCGAGGTAGGTGATGGTTGCGATTCTATGATTGTATGATGTATGTTTGTTCTTGCTTCATTATGATACATGTATGTATGCGAATGCTGCATTATTGATCCCACTTGTTGTAAATGAAATAGATGAATAACTATATGCCATGAATCACTTCTTGATTGTATGATTATTGAGAATGTACTTGTGATTGTGATTGTGATTGTGGTGTGCTGATTGGATCGGATACCGCGTTCTGGTATACTAATTGGGATCGGTTGCCACTTTCCGGCAAAATTATTGGATCGATTGCCACATTCTGGCATAAACATTGGATCGGGTACCACGTTCCGGTATGCTAACAGTTTGGGTTTGGGTTCCGTGAGAGGACCAATGACTTGTTATAAATGTATATTATTGAGCATGTGATAATCGATATTGTATATGTTCGGTATTTTGCATGTTTATAATGTGGTATTGACTTATTTATGTTACACTTAGTGGGATAGCCGCGTGATCCTACCAGTACATTGTGGTTATGTACTGATACTATACTTGATCTTTCTTTGTTGAGTACAGGGCATCTTCAAGCGGCTATTAACAGACCTCGCTTAGAAGATCAATGATCATCGTTCGAATTCAAGGGTGAGCCAGTTCTTCCAGGCTGCCATGAGTTCTCCTTTCGTCTATGTCCACATTTTGGACTTAGACTTTTCTAGTTAGTTATTAGTTCGTTAGTTTGAGGTTGTGACCCTTCTTGTTTAGACTTTGGTTCATTGTTAGATGTTTTGGTGCATTAACTTTCAGGATCTAGGTGTGTTTTCCGTAATGTTAGATTTTTTTAGTTGTTAGATCTTTTAGAAGTTTATGGGAACTTCAGTTTTTAGCTATTTTTCCTGCTTTCGTATCCTTAAATGCTTTAGTTTTTTGTTTAGTTGCTTGGTTTCGGTTGTAGTAATGGTTCTCCCATCGAAGGGTTAGTGTGGGTGCCAATCACGACGGTCTGGGTCGTGACAAAGTTGGTATTAGAGCCTAGGTTCGTTGAACTTGATGTACCAAAATGAGTCTAGTAGAGTCTTACGGAACGGTATGGGGACGCCTTTACTTTTCTTCGAGAGGCTATAGGACGTTAGGAAATCTCTCTATTTTCTCTTGTCTCCATTCGTGCTTTGACTTGATTCCAATTGGTATTTGGCGATTCAAATTGGTATCTAACCTCTTTCACTCTTACAGATGGTTAACACTAGATTCAACGGTGTTAGGCCCGTAGGTCCCGTCAATGCTCCAGCTGAGGAATCTACAGCAAGAGGTCACGGTCGAGGCAGGGGTAGAGGAAGATATAGGGGTAGAGGCCGAGAAAGAGTGGCGCCTGATATAGATGGGGTACCGTTCGGAAATACTTCCCAAAATGAGGCCCTTCCTCTGCATCATGAAGAGATTGAAGAGGATATCTAGATTGAAAATGTTGAGGAGGTGGGACAAGAGGAGGAGGTGCAGGCTAAGACTACCGATGTTCCTCCCATAGACCCAGTGTTAGCTCGATAGATCATGTCATTCTTGAAAGGGCTGGTTGGTCCTGTAGTGCTTCCTTCTATTCAAGCAACTCAAGCTACCGCTAATCCTCTGTTGCTAACACTGCACCCAAAATGGATGGAACGGGAGGTAATGATGCTTTCTTCCGTCCTTTGTTGGGTTTTGGTATGACTGGTAATGAGCCCAAAATGTTGAGTACGTTTTTGAAGCTAAAGTCTCCTGTGTTTCTTGGTTCTGAGAATGAGGATGCTAATGCGTTTATCTTAGATTGCTATGAGAGACTACATAAGTTGGGAATTGTCCATCAGCATGGGGTTGAGTTTGTGACTTTTCAGCTTCAAAGTGAGGCTAAGCAGTAGTGGAGCTCTTATAGGGAATGTAGATCTTTAACTTTACCTCCACTTACTTGGACTCAATTTCATGCTCTGTTTATAGAGAAGTATGTGCCTAGGACTTTGAGAGATCACAAATAGGATGAGTTCATGGCTTTGGAGCAAGGTGGTATGTTTGTGGCTGCTTATGAGGCCAAGTTCCATGATTTGTCTAGATATGCTACTCAATTGGTGACTACTGAAGAGGAGAAGATCCGTTTATTTATTAGAGGAATAAATTTCAAGTTGCAGGTATTATCTGTTCATATGACCTATGCAGGGAGAAGCTTTAATGAGGTAACAGACTATGTTAAGAAAGTGGATGGGGTGAGGCGAGACGGTCAAGCTAAGGCATTTAAAAAAGGGCCAAGAATTCAGGTAACTTTCAAGGTTCTTACTCCAGGGGGTCCGAAAGGCTAACGCTTGCAGCCAAGTCAATTCAGTCAGCTATGCTTGCCTCCACAAGTAACTACTCAAGAACTCCATCTCATATTTTGATTCAGGATAGCCAGGGAGTCGCGCCTTCGGCGTGCGGCTTGCCATCTTTTGATCGTACATGTTACAACTGTGGAAATCCTAGGCATATGAGAAGAGATTTTCCCCACCCACGTGTGTTAGATTCCTCCCAGTAGCAGTCTAGAGCAGTGGTACCCACAGAGAATGGTAATAATGGTAAAGAACGTCCACAAGGTGGGTGAGTAAGTAATCAACAAGGACGTGGAGATAGAGGAAATGGTAATGCAGGCAGAGGTAACATGCAACCAGGCAGGGAAGTGGTTCGTCAAGATGATAGGGCTCAGTGTTATGCCTTTCCGGGCAAGAATGAGGCGGAGGCGTCTGACGCAGTGATAACATGTACTATTCTTGTATGTGACTGGATGGCTAATGTGTTATTTTATCTGGGTTCTACTTATTCATATGTATACGTGCGATTTGCCTCATAATTTGCTATGATTTGTGATATAATTGATGCCCCCATCCATGTGTCCACCCTAGTTGGAGAGTCAGTCATAGTCACCCATGTCTATCGTGCTTGTCCTAATTTGTTTATGGGTTTTCATACTTAAGCTGATTTGGTGATTTTGGATATGACTAATTTTGATATAATCTTGGGCATGACTTGGTTGTCCCTCTATTATGATGTGCTGAATTGTAATACGAAGAGCCCGTTTGGATTGTCTTAAAAAAATAGCTTTTAAGTCAAAAATAAAAAGTCAAACTGAAATGACTTTTAAGTCAAAAAATAAAAAGTAAGGGGAAACCTACTTATTTTAAGTTATTCTTTATATTTGCCAAGCACTTACAGAATTCAAAAATTGACTTAAAAGTAGGTTTGACCAACTTTTAAGCCAATCCAAATGGGCTCTAAGTTTGTAACTCTAGAAATTCCGGGAAGGGAAAAATTAGAGTGGGAAGGGGTGTACAAGCCTAAGCAAGCCAAAAATCATATCCTCCATTTGGGCTGGTAAACTGTTAGGGCAGGGTTGTTTGGCTTATTTGGCTCATGTTAGGGATGTTGAGGTTAAGACTTCATCTATTGAGTATATTCCTGTGGTGTCAGAATTTAAAGAAGTGTTTCCTAATGATTTTCCTGGTATGCCTCCGGATAGAGATATATATTTATGCATTGATTTAGAACCTGGTACTTGTCCCATTTCTATCCCTCCATATCGCATGGCTTCGGCAGAATTAAGAGAGCTTAAGTCTCAAATCCAAGAGCTCCTTGATAAGGTAGTTATTCATCCTAGTGTTTCCCCATGGGGTGCTCCAGTTTTGTTTGTTAAGAAAAAGGATGGTAGTATGAGAATGTGTATAGATTACCGATAATTGAATAGGGTCACTATTCAAAACAAGTATCCTTTGCCTCGAATAAATGATCTTTTTGACCAATTGCAAGGTGCTTCAGTTTTCTCCAAGATTGATCTGAGGTCTGGCTACCATCAAGTAAAAATTAGGCTCGAGGATGTGCCCAAGACGGCGTTTTGAACCCGCTATGGGGTCTATGAGTTCCTAGTTATGTGTTTCTGTTTGACTAATGCGCCTGCAACTTTCACGAGTTTGATGAATGGGGTGTTCAAGCCATTTCTTGATTCATTCGTCATAGTCTTTATTGATGAAATTTTGGTCTATTCTAA
Organism: Solanum piurae; assembly: GCA_029582685.1. Lineage (NCBI taxonomy): Eukaryota > Viridiplantae > Streptophyta > Magnoliopsida > Solanales > Solanaceae > Solanum > Solanum piurae. The sequence continues at coordinate 47,819 of JAJOOO010003195.1, read as the reverse complement.
AAGTGAGGAAGAGCATGCCGACCATCTTCATATTATTCTGGGTGTTCTTGGGAAACAAAGGTTGTATGCTAAAATCTCTAAGTGTAAATTTTGGTTGACTTCGGTTGTATTTTGGGGACATGTAATTTCAAAAGAAGGGGTAATGGTAGATCCTCAAAAGATTGAGGTGGTGAAGAATTAGGTTCGGCCTAGCTCTGTGACTAAAGTTAGGATTTTTGTGGGGCTCGCTAGCTATTATCATCGATTTGTGAAGAACTTTGCTTCTATTGCCACTCACTTGATTAATTTGATAAAAAAGGAGATACCATTTGAATGGACTGAAAAATGTGAGGAGAGCTTTCAAAAGCTCAAGACTCTCTTCACCACCGCGCCTATTCTAGCATTACCGATTGAAGGTAAAGATTGTATTGTTTATTGTGATGCTTCACATTCTAGTTTGGGCGTTGTGTTGATGCAGAATAAGAATGTTATAGCTTATGCATCGCGCCAATTAAAGGTGCATGAGAGGAATTACCCAACATATGATTTGGAGTTGGCAGCGGTAGTGTTTGCTCTTAAGATCTGGCGACATTACCTCTATAGGGTGAAGTGTGAGGTGTTTACTAATCATCGTAGATTGCAGCATGTGTGCACTCAAAAGGATCTGAATTTGAGACAACAAAGGTGGATGGAGTTACTTAAATATTATGATGTCAACATTCAATACCATCCGGGTAAGCCTAATGTAGTTGCAGACGCTTTAAGTCGGAAAGCGGTGAGTATGGGTAGTTTAGCTTACTTAAGTGTAACCAAGCGACCTTTGGCTAAGGAAATTCAAACCTTAAAGTCTAAGTTCATGCAGTTGGGCATCTCAGAAAGAGTTGGGGTGTTAGCTAGTATTGAAGTGACAGCCACATTCATTGAGGATATCAATGCCAAACAGTTTGATGATGAGAATTTGGAGGAGCTTCGAAAAAAAACTGTGATTGGTAAGGAACAAGAGACCACTTTTGATGCGAAAGGTGTGCTCAATTTTAAAGGAAGAATATGTGTTCCTAGAGTAGATGACTTGATTCAGATATTGTTAGCAAAGTCTCACGGTTCTCGATATTCTATTCATCCGAGTGTGACCAAGATGTACCGAGACTTGAAGCAAATTTATTGGTGGCCGAGCATGAAGAAGGATATAGGGGATTTAGTTGCTAAGTGTCATAATTGCCAACAAGTGAAATATGAATACCAAAGGTCTGCAGGTTTGCTTCAAAGAATGCCAATTCCGGAATGGAAGTGGGAGAGGATAGCCATGGATTTCGTGGTTGGTCTTCCCAAGACTTTAGGGAAGTTTGATTCTATTTGGGTAGTGGTTGATAGATTGACTAAGTCAATCCATTTTATTCCGATAAGAATAGATTATAATGATGAACAATTGGCTAAGGTGTATGTGAAAGAGGTAGTGAGGTTGCATGGGGTGCCCCTCTCAATCATCTCAGACCGTGGTACCCAATTCACATCCAAGTTTTGGAGGAAATTACATGATGAATTGGGCACACAACTCACTTTTAGTACAACCTTCCATCCACAGACAGACGGACAGTCAGAGAGGACTATTCAAGTGTTAGAAGACATGTTGAGGGCATGTGTGATTGATTTTGGAGGGCATTGGGATAAGTTCCTACCTTTGTGTGAATTCTCCTATAATAATAGTTATCACTCCAGCATATATATGGCACCATTTGAGGCACTCTATGGGAGGGGATGTAGATCACCCATAGGATGGTTTGAGGTTAGAGATGTTAAACAATTGGGGGGTTGATTTAGTGAAGGATGTTTAAGATACGGTGAGGAGTATTCAAACTAAGCTTCTAGCAGCCCAGGGTAGACAAAAGAAGTATGCGGATCATAAGGTAAGAGACATGGCATTTCAAACTTGTGAGAATGTTCTTCTTAAGGTATCACCCATGAAAGGGGTGATGAGATTTGGCAAGAAGGGAAAACTAAGTCCGCGATACATCGGTCCCTTTGAGGTTCTTGAATGTGTAGAACCTGTAGCGTATAGATTGGCTTTACCTCCTAACCTATCGGGAGTTAATACGGTATTTCATGTGTCCATGTTGAAGAGATATCATGGTGACAAAGATTATATCATTAAGTGGGACTCAATTGTGTTAGCCAAAGACCTCCAATATGAGGATGAACCGATTGCAATTCGTTATCGTGATGTGTGTAAATTGAGCACCAAGGAGATTAAGTCCGTGAAAGTTCAATGGAAGCATCATCCAATTGAGGAAGCTACTTGGAAAACCGAGAGGGACATGCGAGACAAGTATCCCCAATTGTTCGTCGATTCAGGTACTACTTCATTCCTTCTTTAGCCTATTTTTTCCTAAGTTTGTCACTCGGGGATGAGTGATGGGTAAATTGGTATCTATTGTAACGACCGGGTTCTGTCGTTATAGGAAAACCAATGGGGAAATATTTTGGGCCAGAAAACTTTTTCGTAGTATCTTGAAATTTCCCAACCTAGTCCAGATTTGGATGAAATCATAGTCTTTGAGGTGTAGGGAAATCTAGTAGCAATCAGGTGATTTAATAACAGTTTGGGTTTGGGTTCCTTGAGAGGACCAATGACTTGTTATAAATGTATATTGTTAAGCATGTGATAATCGATATTGCATATGTTCGGTATTTTGCATGTTGATAATGTGGTATTGACTTGCTTATGTTACACTTAGTGAGATAGTTGTGTGATCCTACCAGTACATTGTGGTTGTGTACTGATACTGCACTTTCTCTTTCTTTGTTGAGTATAGGGCATCTTCAGGCGGCTATTGACAGACCTCACTTAGAAGATCAATGATCATCGTTCGAATTCAAGGGTGAGCCAGTTCTTCCAGGCTGCCATGAGTTCTCCTTTCGTCTATGTCCACATTTTGGACTTAGACTTTTCTAGTTAGTTATTAGTTCGTTAGTTTGGGGTTGTGACCCTTCTTGTTTAGACTTTGGTTCATTGTTAGATGTTTTGGTACATTAACTTTCAGGTTCTAGGTGTGTTTTCCACAATGTTATATTTGTTTAGTTGTTAGATCTTTTGGAAGTTTATGGGAACTTCAGTTTTTAGCTATTTTTCCTGCTTTCGTATCCTTAAATGCTTTAGTTTTTGGTTTAGTTGCTTGGTTTGGGTTGTAGAAGTGGTTCTCCCACCGGAGGGTTAGTGTGGGTGCCAATCACGACGGTCTGGGTCGCGACAGATATTCAAATTCTACCACTATCATCTCTGTGGCCTCTCACTTCTTCATTGCTTCAACCATTTGCACCATTACTGGCATTGTTGTCGTTGCCAACTAGACTCCCACAATTCGTCGATTCAGGTACTGCTTCATTCCTTCTTTAGCCTATTTTTTCCTAAGTATGTCACTCGGGGATGAGTGATGGGTAAATTGGTATCTATTGTAACGACCGGGTTCTGTCGTTATAGAAAAACCAATGGGGAAAAATTTTGGGTCGGAAAACTTTTCGTAGTATCTTGAAATTTTCCAACCTAGTCCAGATTTGGATGAAATCAGAGTCTTTGAGGTGTAGGGAAATCTGGTAGCAATCAGGTGATTTAATTATGATTTTGATTACATGAGTAGTTAGATAGGTCATTAAGGAATCCGTACGATTTTACGGAATTGAATTCGGGTGAGTAGACCTCCTGTAATCGATCTTAGCGTTAATGGTATTTTCTGAGTGTCGTTGGTTAAAGGTGTGTTGTGAAATGGAGGTCTTGGAATTATTAAAATAGCTTAGTGTTTCGTGCAAGCCTCTTTGGCAGTGGTTTTGGTCGCTCTTGCGGCGCCGCTGTAGGGTGGTGAGGGCCGCTGTGGTGGGCCAAACGCGACTTAAGGTTGTAAATAAAACCCCAAAATCACTTTATCCTGCACTTTTTGGTTTTTAGAGCTAAGAAACGAACCCCAGGAGATTATTGACAGTTTTCCACCATTCTTAAGGCTAAAGGTAAGCTTTTAACTCCCTGAATCTATTTTTCGATCCGTAGAACGTAATCTAATGGGTAAATATCAATGGGGGAGTGTTTTGATCTAGATTCTATGGTGGAACAGCCCTATTTTGGGTACTTGAGATCATGGGTTTGATCTAGGGTTCATAGAATTGTTAGTAATTCAGGTAATTAGTGATTGTTTATTGATTCCCGTATTATATTGATTGTTTGTAGACCAAGAATAAGTGGAACGAATCCGTAAAGGGAAGGATCAAGTTTCTTAGGGTTTCAAGCTTGTTTCAAGGTAGGTGATGGTTGTGATTCTATGATTGTGTGATGTATGTTTGTTCTTTCTTCATTATGATACATGTATGTATGCGAATGTTGCATTATTGATCACACTTGTTGTAAATGACATAGATGAATAACTATATGCCATGAATCACTTCTTGATTGTATGATTATTGAGAATGTACTTGTGATGGTGATTGTGGTGTGTTGATTGGATAGGATACCGTGTTCCTGTATACTAATTGGGATCGGTTGCCACGTTCCACATAATTATGGGATCGATTGCCACGTTCAGACATAAACATTGGATAGGGTACCACGTTCTGGTATGCTAACAGTTTGGGTTTGGGTTCCTTGAGAGGACCAATGACTTGTTATAAATGTATATTGTTGAGCATGTGATAATCGATATTGTATATGTTCGGTATTTTGCATGTTGATAATGTGGTATTGACTTTCTTATGTTACACTTAGTGAGATAGCTGTGTGATCCTACCAGTACATTGTGGTTGTGTACTGATACTGCACTTGCTCTTTCTTTGTTGAGTATAGGGCATCTTCAGGCGGCTATTGACAGACCTCACTTAGAAGATCAATGATCATCGTTCGAATTCAAGGGTGAGCCAGTTCTTCCAGGCTGCCATGAGTTCTCCTTTCGTCTATGTCCACATTTTGGACTTAGACTTTTCTAGTTAGTTATTAGTTCGTTAGTTTGGGGTTGTGACCCTTCTTGTTTAGACTTTGGTTCATTGTTAGATGTTTTGGTACATTGACTTTCAGGTTCTAGGTGTGTTTTCCGCAATGTTAGATTTGTTTAGTTGTTAGATCTTTTGGAAGGTTATGGGAACTTCAGTTTTTGGCTATTTTTCCTGCTTTCGTATCCTTAAATGCTTTAGTTTTTGGTTTAGTTGCTTGGTTTGGGTTGTAGTAGTGGTTCTCCCACCGGAGGGTTAGTGTGGGTGCCAATCACGACGGTCTGGGTCGTGACATATATTCAAATTCTACCACTATCATCTCTGTGGCCTCTCACTTCTTCATTGCTTCCATCATTTGCACCATTACTGGCATTGTTGGCGTTGCCAACTAGACCTCCCACAATTTGTTGAGCCTTGCGATGCCAAAACCAATTTATGTTGTTCAAAAAATATTCTCGCTTGTATTATTTCTTTGGTTTGAATAATATTCTTATTTGGTTCTTTGTTCGAGGCTTTCCCTCCAAGATTGAAGACTATATTTTTCTTTTCAGGGAGGAATCTTGTTCTGGCATTCCAACATCCTTTCATTTTAAAATTAATAATGTTGTAAGAATACATAAAATATATATAAAAAATTACTATAAAAAAAACATAGAGCAACTACAAAATTAGTCGCCAAATAGCTGATAGCTAACAAGTGTTTTTGATAATTTATTGTTAATCCATTATTAAATAAGATTATATAATGATAAAAAAAATTATTCAAATGATGAGATTTATCAATTTTTAATTTTTTCTATAGTGGATTTTTTGTAAAAAAAAAATTGTTGTCTAATAGCTAGTATAACATTAACTTATCTTGTTTTTGTGTTTGACATCCCTGTTCATGAGGTTGTCCATTGCTTCACTGAGAAACTTTTTGACCTCCCTCTTGCAATAGTTGTTGTTTTTTTGTTTCTTTGTTGCGAACTTCCTTTTCAAAATGGAATATTCTGCCTTTCTTTTCATCGAGTACTTTTTAATAACCCCAACCTTTGGATTAATTTTTTTTTTTAATAAGAATAATGTAAATATCTTTGCATCTTAACATGACAATAAAAGTTAGTGTCATATAGTTAGGAGGTCGTCATGGAAATCACTTCTTTCAGAAATACAACGTAAGACTTGATAAATATTTTTTGCACACACACACACACGCGCGCGCGCGCGCACACACACACACACATATATATATAAACTTAATCAAACAAGCTATAGTAGTCCAACAAAATGCAAATAATGTAAGAGCTTACAACTTTTACTTCAGTGGTTTCTTGATCAACTTCAAGCTTTGATAAACCCCTGAATACATGTTTTATTACCTCCACAATAGAACGATATTGTTTGCTCTTATAATAGTAATACTGCAATCCAACAATATTTTTGTTAAGAACTAACTATGTATATGATTGTACAATGTATAAATTAAACTGCACACATTAAGAAGTAAATATATTACTAACTCTCATTTTCTTGATATATCATTGGTTAGAGATTATTGGTCCTTAATTAGGATAAAACCTTGTTATATATAAAAATTTAAACAACGAAAAAAATATAAAATCCAAATAATTTGAATGTGATAGTATTGTTGCAGTTTAGTAGTCCAGTTTGAAATAAGAAAATAAAGTTTAATTATTACCTGACACACACAAAACAAATGTTTTGATTTTTTCCCCATGAAAAATATAAGATAAAACAAGCAATAATATGATTAAATGGAGGATTCACGATATAGGTAGTGATCAATAAATCCAATTAGGAAGCATGATATAAAGAAAAGAAAATGGCATACATGCAGAGGCGGAGCTAGGTGGGGGTTCGTGGGTTCGGACGAATGCATTAACTTGTTCGTAGATCCTCTATTTGTATTAAAAAAATAATTAAATATATATTTATATTAATTTGTGAACTTCTAACAAAATTGATTGACTATTCTAAAGGAAATTTAGAACCCCCAAACTCTTAATCCTGGCTCCAAGAATATATACATCAATAAAAATTGTATTTACCATATCAAATGCTCCATTTTCATGTTGTCTCGTTTCGGCTAGCCATCCATGTAGCATCTCCTTGTATTTACGTTTAAGACGATCACTAATTAGTTCTTGTGCAGGTTATTAACCGCTTGTGGTATATTAATGGTGAAACAATTATCTTCACCTATAGAAGGTTCAATTCGAAAGCTAACATTACGGAAGACTGATCTTTTCTTCTTCTCATCAATCATATTTTCGGATACTCTCAAAGTAAAACTCAAGAATAATAGTTGACAAGTAATGTGCTTTGATGCTTGAAATATTGAGGACTATATATAGATAATTAAATTGAGAAGATGAAATTAATAAGATATGATTGCTTTTAGAAAAATAATTACGATATTTGGATATTTGGTCAATATACTTATTTATTATCTTTAGAAGGTGACTCTTTTAGGATAAAAAATCACGATATTTGGATATTTGGTCAATACTTATTTATTATTTGTAGAAGCTGGCTCTTTTAGGGAAAAAATCACGAATTTTAGACATTTGGTCAATACTTATTAATTGTTTGTTGAAGGCGAAATGGTCGAGGAGACCCTTCTACTTATCGTGATTTGACTAAGATTATGTGACATTTAATTTTGCTGAGTTGGATAAAATGTGTGGTTACACATATTTAAAAGCAAATGATTTTTATATTTTACGGACATTTATGAAAAATAAATAAAAAATCGAACAATTATGAAAAACAACTAAAATTTTGATATTTTTTTCGTTTTGATATTGTAAAATCATTGGTGCAAGTCGAACTTTTTTTGAGGTGTTTTTTGTATATTTTAAAATAAAATTTCAGAGAGTTAAGAAAAAAAGTAAAATTTTGATGTTTTTTTTCGTTTCGATATTGTAAATTTATTGATGCATGTCAAATTTTTTATGAGGTGCTTTTGTATTCTTTTTATGCATTTTTGTTGATTTTTTATATTTTTTGGACATTTACGAAGAAGAAATAAAAAAAATTCAGACAGTTACAAAAATTCGTTTGGATAATGTAAAGTCATTGGTGCAAGTAAAAAAAAATTGAGGTGTTTTTTGTATTCTTTATGTATTTTTCTTGGTTTTTATATTTTTTGGAAATTTACGAAGAAAAATAAATATTTTTTGGACAGTTAAGGAAACAATTAAAATGTTGATATTTTTTTTGTTTCGATATTGTAAAGTCATTGGTGCAAGTTGAAATTTTTTTCAGGTGTTTTTTGTATTTCTTCTGTATTTTTCTTGATTTTTATATTTAACAGGTAATTTCAAAGACACAAAAAAATTTCGGACAATTACGAAAAGAAGTAATTTTTTTATCATTTCTCGTTTTGATATTCTAAAGTCATTATTTCAAGTTAGAATTTTTTTAAGGTGATTTTTGTATTTTTTTTATGTTTTTGTCTTGATTTTTATATTTTACAGACATTTACGAAGAAAAATAAAAAAAATTCATATAGTTAGGAAAAGAAGTAAAATTTCGATTTTTTTTTCGTTTTGATTGTGTAAAGTCATTGGTGCAAGTTGAAATTTTTTTGAGGTGTTTTTTTTATTTTTTATGTATTTTTCTTGTTTTTTTTATTTTTCGGACATTAACGAAGAAAAATAAAAATTATACGGACAGTTACGAAACGAAGTAAAATTTTGATATATTTTTTGTTTCGATATTCTAAAGTCATTGGTGCAAGTTGAAAATTTTTGAGGTATTTTTTCTATTTTTTATGTAGTTTTATTGATTTTTATATTTTACAGATATTTATGAAAAAAAATAATTTTTTTTTGGAAGATTACGAAAAGAAGAAAAATTTGGATCTTCTTTTGTTTAGATATTGTAAAGTAATTGGTGAAATTCGAAATTTTTTTGAGGTGTTTTTTGTATTTTAATGTATTTTTTCATGATTTTTTTATTTTTCGGACATTAACGAAGAAAATTTAATTTTTTTTGGACAGTTACGAAAAGAAGTATAATTTTGATATTTTTTTCGTTTCTATAGTCTAAAGCCATTGGTGCAATTCAAATTTTTTATGAGGTGTTTTTTGTATTCTTTATTTATTTTTCTTGATTTTTATATTTTATGGACATTTACGAAGAAAAATAAAAACAATTTGGACAGTAACGAAAAGAAGTAAAATTTTGATCTTTTTTCCGTTTTGATATTGTAAAGTCATTGGTGTAAGTTGAAATTTTTTTGAGGTGTTTTTTATATTTTTATTATATATTTTTCTTGATTTTTATATTTTTTGGAAATTTACGAAGAAATATAATTTTTTTTGGACAGTTAAGGAAACAATTAAAATTTTGATATTATTTTTTTTGATATTGTAAAGTAATTGGTGCAAGTTGAAATTTTTTTGAGGTGTTTTTTGTATTTCTTCTGTATTTTTCTTGATTTTATATTTTACGGGCATTTACGAAGAAACATAAAAAAAATTCAAACAATTACGAAAAGAAGTAAACTTTTTATCTTTTGTCGTTTTGATATTCTAAAGTCATTCTTGCAAATTGAAATTTTTTTAAGGTGATTTTTGTATTTTTTGATGTATTTTTCTTGATTTTTCTATTATAAAGAGATTTACGTAGATAAATAAAAAAAATTCTGACAGTTAGGAAAAGGAGTAAATTTTTTATCTTCTTACCATTTTGATACTGTAAAGTCATTGGTGTAAGATGAAACTTTTTTGAGCTATTTTTTGTATCTTTTATGTATTTATCTTGGTTTTTATATTTTTCGTATATTAACGAAGAAAAATAAAAATTATTCAGACAGTTACGAAATGAAGTAAATTTTTGATATATTTTTTGTTTTGATATTCTAAAATCATTGGTGCAAGTTGAAAGTTTTTAAGGTGTTTTTTCTATTTTTATGTATTTTTATATTTTACAGATATTTACAAAAATTAAAAAATTTGGACTGTTACGAGAAGAAGTAAAATTTTGATCTATTTTCATTCGATATTGTAGAGTAATTGCTGAAAGTCGAAATTTTTTTGAGGTATTTTTTGTATTTTTACGTGTTCTTTGTTGATTTTTTTATTTTTTTGACATTAACGAAGAAAATTTAAATTTTTTCGAATAGTTACAAAAAGAAGTAAAATTTTGATATTTTTTTCGTTTCTATAGTCTAAAGTGATTGGTGCAATTAAATTTTTTTTTGAGGTGTTTTTTGTATTCTTTATTTATTTTTCTTGATTTTTATATTTTACGGACATTGATGAAGAAAAATAAAAAAAATTTGGACAGTCACGAAAAAAATTAAATATTTTGATCTTTTTTCCATTTCGATATTGTAAAGTCATTGGTGTAAGTCGAATTTTTTTTGAGGTGTTTTTTATATTTTTAATATCTATTTTTCTTGATTTTTATATTTTACGGACATTTATGAAGATAAATTAAAAAATTTATGTGTTTTTCTTGATTTTTATATTTTTCGGACATTAACGAAGAAAAATTAAAAAATTTCACACAGTTACGAAAAGAAGTAAAATTTTGATATTTTTTTCATTTCTATAGTCTAAAGTCATTGGTGCAAGTAGAAATTTTTTTGAGGTGTTTTTTGTATTATTTATTTATTTTTCTTGATTTTTATATTTTTTGAACATTAACGAAGAAAAATTAAAAAATTTCGGACAGTTACGAGAAGAAGTAAAATTTTGTTATTTTTTTCATTTCTATAGTCTAAAGTCATTGGTGCAGGTAGAAATTTTTTTCAGGTGTTTTTTGTATTATTTATATATTTTTATTGATTTTTATATTTTATGGACATTTACGAAGAAAAAAAAAATAAATTCGGAAAGTTACGAAAAGAAGTAAAATTTTGATCTTTTTACCGTTTCGATATTGTAAAGTCATTAGTGCAAGTCGTAATTTTTTTGAGGTGTTTTTTGTATTTTATTATATATTTTTGTTGTTTTTTATTTTACGGACATTTACGAAAAAAATAAAAAAAATTCGGAAAGTTAAGAAAAGAAGTAAATTTTTGATCTTTTTATTTTTGTTTTGATATTCTAAAGTCATTGATGCAAGTCAAAAAAAAATTGAGGCGTTTTTTGTATTTTTTATGTATTTTATTTGATTTTTATATTTTTTGGATATTTACGAAGAAAACTTAAAAAATTTCAGACAGTTAAGAAAAAAAAGTAAAATTTTGATATTTTTTCATTTCGATATTCTTAAGTCATTGGTGCAAGGGGAAATTTTTTTGAGGTGTTTTTTGTATTTTTTGTGTATTTTTCTTGATTTTTATATTTTACGGACATTTACGAAGAAATAAAAAAAAATTCAAACAATTTTGAAAAGAAGTAAAATTTTGAGCTTTTTTTCGTTTCGATATTCTACATTCATATGTGCAAGTTGAAATTTTTTTGAGGTGTTTTTATTATTTTTTATGTATTTTTCTTGATTATTATATTTTACGGACATTTACGAAGAAAAATATAATTTTTTCGGACAGTTAAGAGAAGAAGTAAATTTTTTATCTTCTTTTCGTTTCGATATTGTAAAGTCATTGGTACAAGTCAAAAAAAATTTGAGGTGTTTTTTATATTTTTATGTATATTTCTTGATATTCATATTTTTCGGACATTTACGAAGAAAAATAAAAAAAATTCGGACATTTACGAAAAAAGTAAAATTTGGATCTTTTTTTCATTTCGATATTGTAAAGTCATTGGTGGAAGTCAAAAAAAATTTGAGGTGTTTTTTGTATTTTTTTTAAATGTATTTTTCTTGATTTTTATATATTTTGGACATTAACTAAGAAAATTAATTTTTTTTGGACAATTAAGAAAAAGAAGTAGAATTTTGATATATTTTTTTTTTGATATTCTAAAGTCATTGGTGCAAGTCGATTTTTTTTGAGGTGTTCTTTGTATTTTTTATGTATATTTCTTGATTTTTATATATTTTGGACATTAACTAAGATTTTTTTCTTTTTTTTGGGCAGTTACGAAAAGAAGTAAATCTTTGATATTTTTTCGTTTCTATATTGTAAAGCCATTGGTGAAAGTTGAAAGTTTTTGAGGTTTTTTTCGTACTTTTTATGTATTTTTCATGATTTTTATATTTTTCGGACCTTTACGAAGAAAAATAAAAAAAAATCGGACAATTACCAAAAAAAATAAAATTTTGAAATTTTCAGCTTCAGTCAAATACCTTCTCTCCGCGTCGCGGAGATGATACATAGTCTTTTGTCTCGAATGTTTTTTCACGAGCAAAACATTATTTCCCTCTCCGCATAGTACCAATGTTTGTTCAAATCGTGTCTTCGCTCTCTTCTTATTACTAAATGTCTAAGCCTTCATTGATCATTAAAAGATCCTATATCCTAATCATAGCCATTAAATTCACATTTCAAATCAAGGTAAAGTTAAGAGGAAAGTTCAAGAGGGTCCTTTGAGTCAAATTGAGAATTCTTTTGGAATCAACTATAGTTTTAAACTAAGTTTTGAGGAAGCAAGTATGAGAATGAGAAGAGTTGTACACATAAGTATGTATATTGTTATTCAGATCCTTGAGTTGAGTCGTTCATGTCTATAATTACGTAGGAACCCTATGAATTGAGTATTCTCGAGATGAGTAGTATCGTTGAGTTCTGAGTTCTGAGTATTGAATTACCTATATTGTCATTGAGATTTTTGAGTTGATTATTTCATGTCTATATTTCAGCATGAACTCTATTTTGAGTTATAAATTTTGAAAATCTTTTAAAGCCAATATTTATGTTTTGAGGAAAGTTTAAAAAGACATTTTGAGTAAATTTTAAGGGAACTAAGTATTCCAAAATGTATCATTTTTACATTGAGAAAAGAGAAACTTTGATTTCTAAAAAGAGTTTATGAGTTCAAAGATATTTCAGAGCAATTACCTCTTTTAAGAGGATAGTTTGAGCAATTATCTAAAACAGAGAAAGAATATGTTTTAATACATTTGAGCATGAGTATATATTGTTGGGAGTAGAATTGAACACCGATATGAGGATGAGTTAAAATAACTCACATTCCTCATAAACCATATAGCCAACATGGGTAAAGGATCATACTTTTTAGATGAATCCTTAGTGCCTTTGGGCATATCTTAGTGGATCCACTTAGTTGAGGTGTTCTATACCCCAGCAAGGTGTAGGACATTTCTGGCAGCTTGGGCGAGACGTTGTATCATCACGTAGCTCATAGTGATGGTTGTCGGTTAGAGTATCTCTCAAATAAGATTAAAAGATTATGTATTGTATTTTTATACATTTTGAGTTGATATCTATTGTTTTGAGTTTATTGTATTTTTATATACATCCTTGAGTTAGTATCTGTTTATTATGAAGCTTTAAACATCTTATCTTTTGTTATTGCTTTCATATTGGAGTTGAGTTAAGGTTAGTATCGTCTTCCCATGTTATTATTTCAGTTAGCTATGTTTCATACTCGTACGTTCAATTTACTGACGTCATTCGACCTGCATCGTATAATGATGCAGATACAGGTGTTCAGAATCATCAATAGGTGCTTCGTTGAGATCATTTGACATTCCAATTAGCTTTGGCGAGCCTTCTTATATTCTGGAGGACTTCACCTTTACCTTACAGTTAGTAGTTTTGAGATGTTGGGGGTCTTGTCCCGATATCCTATTATAATAGTAAAGGTTTCATTGATAGATGGAGTTGAGGAGTCTTTTCAATATTTACTTTCTTTGAATTTTTTTACAAATTATAAGTATTTTGATTGAGTATTGTTTAGATTTTATAAGTTTAGTATTTGAGTCTAACAAATTTTATTTAGTTTTTAGCCTACTATTACTTGAATTAGTTTTCCACTTGTAGTCAGCCAGGATAAGGGTTCACTTGTGGACCAACAATGGTTCTCGAGTGCCGGCCACGTCCACGGTGTAAGCTCAGGTCCTGACAAACTTGGTATCATAGCACAAAGTTCAAGTGTCCTAGGGTGTCTATTAAGTTGTGTCAGTAAGATCTTATTTATGGTTGTGAGGGCCCCACTTCTATAAATGAGGGACTACAAACATTTAAGAAAAAATTCCCATTTTACATACTCTAAATCGTGCAGTAGAACTGTGTCATAAGAAATTTATTCTAACTCGTGCTTTTCTCAAATTCCTTTGACTACCCCTCATACTCAAGGTAGTTGAAAAGCAAAGCCAGATCCTTATTGATGAGTTACTCTCCGCAAAATTATTGAGAAAGTTATGAGACTGCAGAGGGGCTTGAGAGAAGCCCGTGAGTGAGTTTAAGTGTTGAGTTTCAAAACAATGCATTCCTATTCATATTAATCATGCGTTCAAGCTTAAAGCGAGATATGCTCTCTTCTCTAAACCTTGTTTCAATTGAGACCCTTATGAGGAGGTGTGTTGTAGACCTTGGGTAGTATTTGCACCCGAAAAGATAGTATGAGTATGAGTTTATAAGCATTAGTAGTAAGAGTGCCCAAGGTTAGAAGGATGCATGCAGAGGTTCAATAATCTAAGAAAGGGAGATAGTGATGACCAAATTATGTTATTGTAGTCATGCACCCAGTAAGTTATTAATGAGGAGTTTTACTTATGGGTAGACTAAAAAGTGATGAGTTTGTGTAATTTCATGATAGGAGGTAGAGTAAGAGTAACTAGTTAGAATGAGTTAGAGTGTACTTTAATTGGAAAGAAGTTTATGTCAATGTTCCATTGTGTTAGTAAAGAAAGTATAGGTGTTGAATAGAAGAGCAAAATATCCATGAGTTGATAATCTAATCTATGCTTATTATTTTTGAAAGGAGAGACCTATAGTATTTCGAGGATTATAGAACTAATTAAGTAAGGATATATAGTAAGTGGGTAAATAGTACTTAGGTTGCGAAAAATGAATGTGACGGTAATCTGTAAATAAATAATTTGTGAGATAAAGATTGCCTATTTGTCATAAGATCTTAATGGGCGAGTGTTTCTTAGTTTTATCTAGTATTCATAAGTTAGTATAGAATGTGAAAAATTGTATTGATATCTGTGTTTAGTAATATACACTAGGCCTGAATTTGAGATGAGTGTCATGATCAAATGGAACGACAACATGAGAGTGATGATATTAGTTTTGAGATCTGATTTGGTAGACTTGACACAGAGTAGATGACGAATTAAGATGTTAGCTGCAATGAATATGAGTGGTACAAGTGTGAGAATCTTATTAAGTTTATTGTTTTCATGTATGCCTAGATAGCATAATTGATTTGTCAATGTGGAGTAAGCTGATGTAAGCATTATTGATCACCCTTAAGAGTTTGGTTGAATGTGGTGGTAAGGAGTAATACTCTTGGCATGAAACTTCCTATAGAGGTATAAAACCCGAATCTTGTGATTTAGATTAGAATAATCACCTTATGTTAAATACTTTGTGATTTTGAGTTAGGCTTGAATATAGTAAGAGCATACTGTTAGACTCAGACTTGGGTAAGAGTAGTCATATACCCTTGGGGGAGCTATGAGTTGTAGCCAATGAGGTGTGGTGATAAGAAAGAATAGCATAGTTGGGAAGTATTTATAAGCTTCAAAGCTACCCGTTATATCGCTCAAGGCATAGTATTACTATTCTTACTTCGTGCCCCTATATCCCTTACTTTATGTCAGATAACTTCACATAGAGCATGACTATGTTTAAACTGATATCGTTCAAAACTTATGTGCTATAAAGAGTTCCAAAAACTCATAGTATGAATCATTTTTGCCTATGTTAATAGGCAAGTCCAGAATTCAGAGAGATAGTAAGAGAAAACCCTTTCCATTCTCAGTCCAGCCGTCACCCGAGGATGAATGATCCCAAGGGGGAGATATTGTAACATCCCGAGAACTTCTAAGTTAAGACTCAAACCATTCATCATTGTGAATAAGATTGTACCAAGTGATTCTAAATTTTCTTAGGTGTTAAGGTCACTAGAATTCCCTAGCATAAAGTTGAGTTGGAAACTTTCTTTCCAATTGATTTTCAATATGAGATGTTTCTTGGGTCAACTTCAATCAACCACATATTTTAGCACATAAAGAATTAGGTAGCCCATAACCTTTCAAATTGAAGGTCTTCGAGTCCACTTTCCAACGCCACCAAGTTTGCCTCCATTAAAGTTTTGAGTAAAAAGATATGACTGATTTACTAGAGGCGCTCTAACCTGGCAGCAGCTCTGCGATGGCTCCGCGTTATGGACTAAATACATACCTCACTGTCCGCTGGAAAAATATCTTGACTTCCAGCTCATTTTATTTATTTTGTAAGGGTATTTTATTCCTAAAAACCCTTAGGAAGTCATCTAAATTACCCTAAACGTGTAGAAAAACCAGTTTTCATAATCAAACCCTCTCATTTACTCCTAAATTTCTACTCTCAAGAACTTCAAGAAATGCTAGGGAAGAGTTCATCTTCCAAGATTTTCCTTCAAGTTTCTTCAAGAACATTGTTCTTATAGGTATGTAAGCTTTCATAGTGTTGAGTTTGTTCGCCCTCATGCCAATCATATAATTTCATCCATGAATTCATTCTTGAAGTTGTTTGATTGAGTTTTCTTGAGAAGTTCTTGGGTTTTAACCTCCTTCTTTAGCTTTGGAGGTTTTTGAGTTCTTGAGGTGAGGGTCTTGTGAATGAGTGATGTTTTGATAGAAATTGAGTGATATTTCAATGAAATCACGTTGGGTTTATGACTTAAAGTGAGTTTGAAAGAGTAAAAAAAAGGCCAAATATACGCGTCCAGGTCCGCGTCGCGGAGACGCTTGAAATTTCCATCTTAATCGAATACCTTCTCTCTGCTTCGCGGAGATGATACATAGTATTCTATCTCAAAAGTCTTTCCGCAAGCAAAAATTGAATTCCCTCTTCGCACCACACCCGTGTTTCTTCAAATCGTTTCTTCACTCTCTTTTTATTACTAACTGTCTAAGCCTCATTAATCATTGAAAGATCCTATATCCAAATCATAGCTATTATATTCACATTTCAAATCAAGGTAAAGTTAAGAGGAAAGTTCAAGAGGGTCCTTTGAGTCAAATTGAGAATTCTTTTAGAATCAACTATAGTTTGGAACTAAGTCTTGAGGAAGTGAGTATGATAATAAGAAGAGTTTTACTCATAAGTTTCTATATTGTTATTGAGATCCTTGAGTTAAGTTGTTCGTGTCCATACTTTCGCATGAACCCTATGAATTAAATATTCTTGAGATGAGTAGTATCGTCGAGTTCTAAGTTCTTATTTCCTGAGTTCTTGAGTTCTGAGTATTGAGTTTCCTATATTATCATTCAGATCCTTGAGTTGATTCGTTCATTTCTATATTTCAACATGAACTCTATTTTGAATTTTAAATTTTGAGAATCCTTTAAAGCCAATATTTGTGTTTTGAATTGGGTTTTGAGGAAAGTTTAAAAAGACATTTTGAGTAAAGTTTAAGGGAACTAAGTATTCCCAAATGTAGAATTTTAACATTAAGAAAAGAGAAACTTTGATTTCTAAAAATAGTTTATGAGTTCAAAGATATTTCAGAGTAATTACCTCTTTTAAGAGGATAGTTTGAGCAATTATCTCAAACCAAAGAAAGAGTATGTTTTAATACATTTGAGCATGAGTATATATTGTTGGGAGTAATATTGAACACCGATATGGGTATGAGTTTAGACAACTCACATTCCTCATAAACCATGTAGCCAACATGGGTAAATTATCATACTTTTTAGACAAATCCTTAGTGCCTTCCGGCATGCTTAGTGGATTCACTTAGTTGATGTGTTCTTTACCCCGACAACGTTTATGACAATTCTGGTAGTGTGGGAAAGACGCTGAATTATCACATTGCTCATAGTGATGGTTGTCGGTTAGAGAATCTCCCAAATAAGAGCAAAAAAGTATGTATTGTATTTTTATACATTTTGAGTTAATCACTACTGTTTTGAGTTTATTGTATTTTTATATATATCTTCGAGTTAGTATCTATTTATTATGAAGCTTTAAACATGTTATCTTTTGTTATTGCTTTCATATTGGAGTTGGGTTGATGTGAATATTGTGTTCCCATGTTATCTGTCACACCCCGAAGCTACCCCCAGGACGCAGACACGGGACCTAGGATCATGAGTGACCCCAAGCTAACCCTGTTGGCATAACATGAGCATACTAAAGAAAAATGAATCAATAAATACTATGTGGAAGCTAAATCATATGAATATATTTGAAATGATGGGGAAATACCCATATACTATCTGAATAAATGAAAGACTGAGTTTGAATACAACTGAAAAGTCAAACTCTAACACTATAACTGAATCTAACTATGTCTAAAACAAAGCCTCTATTGACTGGAAATGATTTGACATGCCCCAGCTAAATCTAGCATAACTAAAACTGAAGCTAAAAACAAGAAAGATAATCATGTCAGTCGTCCTTGAATAATGAGGACTCACCACTGATGCTGCTGAACTGAAGATCGGGAATCGGTCTAAGCGTGATCTGGAAGCTGAGAACCTGAATCTACATCATAAGAAAATGTAGCACAGAGTATGCGTCAGTACTTGAAAGGTACTGAGCATGTAGGATAGAATAAAGCTGAACAATAACATAACCGAACAAGCAATAAAGCAATGATATAATCTGAACATGGTAAAGATACTGAAAATACTGAACATGACTAAACTAAATGCAATAACAAAGTTTATAACATGCTGAGACTGAATACTGAACTGTACTGATAACATGGTCAATGCAATAAGATTTGACTGAACTGTTGGAACTACTAATAACCGACATAAAACCACATGAGCTAAATGTGTAGTCCGATGTATACACTCCATCGAGAGGACCCAATATACCCGACCAAAGGTATAGAGGCATGCTGGCGTGATCACTAAAATGATGCCCACATAGGGGACTTACAACCTACAGGGCACGTAGTTTTGGGACTTGAGGGTGACTGACCCTAGTCCACTAGGTATTAATCTTCTCCCAATTGATTTAGTAATTAACAACTTCTGACTAAAGTTCTGAAATACTTGATAGCTCAAAATACTGTCATGCTAACTAAAAATGCAACATTTACATACTGATAATGAAACATTTAAATATGAGGCATGTATACTGAAATATCTGACCTAACATGTGTATTTCATGAACTAAAAGAACTACATAGCTAGGATTCTGAGTTTATGCATGAATATGGGTAAAACGATACTACAACTTGATAATCTAATAAGGAACATTAAAGTAACTAATTCGTAATAATCTACTAAAATTCTGGAAATCCTAGGTGTAGATAATTTGAAGGGAGTCAAGAATCTGACTGAATTCTAGGGACCTAATGGGCGAAAGGAACCCACTAGTGAAATTCGACATACCTGGTGACGAATTCCACGAAGAAATCTTTCGATTTCGGGGCTGAAACTAATGAAATCTTGCTGCATTCTTGGACAAGGCTTGGTCGACTCTTTCTCCTTCTGTGTTCTAATTTTTCTATGCTTTTGATGAATAATTTGCTTAGGGTAGATTCTAATTAAGTTGCTAGACTTAAACTGACCAAAACTATGTAGTTTATGGTGTAAACGACGTAGTTTAGGGGTCCAACGCTTAAGGAAAAGACCAAACAATCCCTGACTTAACTGCTGTCGGGGCCTACCGATGGACCGTGGCTAGGCCGATGGTCCGTGCTGGTCAACCATCGTTTGGTGACTGGGAGGCTGTAGCTGGGGGTCTGATCCATGGACACGGACCACGGTCTGTGGTTTGACATACAGTCCGTAGGTACGACCGTGGATCGACACTTAGAAAATTTTCTGGGGGGTTTTGGGTAAGGGTCGCAGGTGGTGAACCACAGACACAGAACAGACCGTGGTTCCCCATATGGTTCATGGGTGGTGCCTGTCGGTGCCACCTGCAACTCCTGAAATCTGCAAAGGTTTGTTATAGCATACAAGGTGTTACATTATCTCCCCCTTGGGAACATTCATCCTCGAATGAAGACTAAACTAGCTGAAAAATAGGGAGAGAGCTTCAACCCCTACCACTAAACATTGAAACTGATTTCTAACTGAACTAAGTTCCAAGAACAGTAAGTACGCTGAAAATGCAAATACAAATTAAAGGAACATGATGCTAAGACTGAAACTGCGCATCAATGACTGAAAAACTGAAGAGGAACTATTACCTCAAGCTAGAATGGAATCGGAAGGAAAGAGGTGAGGATACTTGGACTTCATGGCTGCTTCTGCTTCCCAAGTAGCTCCCTTTACAGATTGACTCCTCCACAAACTTTTGACTGAAGCGACTTCTTTGTTTCTCAACCTTCAAACCTGTCGATTGATGAGTCTGAGATTTGGACTCATTTAGGGATTTATTTATATAGATTTAGTGTCCTCAAATGCTTATTTTGTGCCAATAACTGATGTAAAACCCTTGATTTCCA
Source organism: Solanum piurae (assembly GCA_029582685.1). Classification (NCBI taxonomy): domain Eukaryota; kingdom Viridiplantae; phylum Streptophyta; class Magnoliopsida; order Solanales; family Solanaceae; genus Solanum; species Solanum piurae. Next base: position 27,420 of record JAJOOO010003195.1, on the reverse strand, counting down.
GGTATATGGATTGAGGAACAAAGCAAGGACACTAATTTGCAAAAATGAATGAAGCGAGCTGAAAGAATGAAGAAAAAAAAACCTGGTGATCGCCAAGTCCACTTGGCGAGTCACCGAATGGCTACTTGACCGCCTAAAGTTCGAGTGTGCCAAGCCCTGAAGGAAAGAACCAAGTTGGTGAGAGAAATGAGCAGTCAGCGGATCGCTGAGTGGTTCCGTGATGCAGTGTTGGATCACTCAAAGTTACAGACCTTGAGGATGCTGAAGGCCAAGGCAGAAGGGCGATGGAAATGACGAAAGGGCTAATCGCCGAGTAGTTCGGGGAGCTCGACTTACTTCGCCGAGTGACTCTTTGCAACACATTTTTGGCGACTATAAATACATTTTTGTACATTTAGTTTATCTATCTATATATCTATCTATCTGATATCATAATATCTTAGTCTATTATTAAGTTTTGAACAGTGAGACAAGTTTTCTCTAGTTTTCTTTAGCTTTGAAGAATTGAAGTTTTCTACTTTTGAGAAATTGGAAGTGGGTCTTTCAGATTCATCAAATTTGACCATTGTAAAGACGAAATCAAACTTACCCAGTTGATGGAAACTCAATTTGGTACCAATTTTTATCCTTTTTATGATGTCTAGCTAAAACCCTAATCTTGGGATGTGATTATGTGATTATGGGCTGATTTAGTTTATCGGTATTGCTAATTGTTAGTTTAAATGATATTTAGAAGTGAGTTCAATCATTAATTGTGGTTTAATTTAAGAATTTTAGTTGCAAATGCAGTTCTACCCTTGTGTTTTTGGCTTGCTCGAGAGAGGTTTTAAAAACTAAGATTATTGATTGATGGTTTGTGGGTATTGGGTTGTCATGGGTTCAGCTCGAGAGAGTGAATCCAAAACCCTTTTCCATACATTCAGCTCGAGAGAGTGAATGGACTAAGGTGTGGGGTGTTTTTATTCTGCATGCTAGTTGATGTTTGAGAGAAATCGACTTGATTCGGGGTAAATTGTTCGAGAGAAAGTTTACCTCCTCTATAGTCTAGCTTACTCACTAATATTTGGCTATTTTATAATAGTTGCAATTACCCACTTGTCTATATTATCATATACTCAAAGCACATTCCAAGAACCCGTCTCATTATTGTTATTTCGTATTGATTACCACTATTTGTAGTTGATAATTTCAAACCAAAACCCCCCATTTGACATTCGTGTCACCCTCTGATTTGAATAATGTCTTTATTCAATAATTTCTATTCCTATGATTGATTTGATCATATTTGTACTTCTCAATTGAATCTTAAACACGTACCGCTCCTTGTGGGATTCGACCTTGACTCATTTAGTTGGGTTATATACTGATTAATGACCATTGACACTTAGAATTGGATGAAGTGTATTTGAAACGTCATTAATCAAAATGGCGCCGTTGTAGGGGAGTGGTGTTGTTTAAGATTCCTTTGGTGAAGTTGAGTGTCAACGGAAGCAATGGTTGCCAAGTGGGCCACCAATATGACATCGGCAACCTCAACGATGTCAATGAGCCGAATGTTTATGGCCCTCATCTATTGGGTGGAATTGGTGCCATTCACTTGCCTCCGGCTGAAGGGAGCACTATGTTCCACATTACAAGTACCATGTTGCAGCTCCTGCAATTGAAAAGGGTTGTTTGGTGGGTTGGCTCATGAGGATCCCCATGAGCATATAAGAAACTTTATTGATGTTTGTGGGGCATTTTCCTTCAAGAACATATCCCAAGAGTCGGTCCGGTTGAGGTTGTTCCCATTTTCTTTAATGGGAGAAGCATTTAAGTGTTTGGCTGAATTGCCAAGAGACTCCATCACTTCGTGGGAAGAGATAGTCTCCGTATTTCAAGTGCGATTTTTCCCTCCTTCGAAGATGATGACACTTCGAAACAACATTCAAAGCTTTAAGCGTTTGGAGGGTGAGACAATTCATTAGACTAGGATAAGATTTAAGAAGTTAGTGTTGCAATGCCCAACTCATGGTTTGCCCGACAATGTTTTGCTGTAATATTTTTACCGAAGCCTTGATTCGGTGAACAAGGGCATAGCTGACCAACTTTCTCCGAGAGGTTTGATGCAACAATCTTACATTATAGCAGCCCAACTTTTGGATGGTATGACAAAAATTAATCGGGCTTGGTACACCCGCGAAGATCAGGTCTCCCCTCTCACTTTTAAATTGACCAAGCAGCAGCTTGAGAAAGACCAAGAGAGGGACCAAAACATGGAAAATATGATGACCCAACTAGATATTTTGGCCAAAAATGTCATGAGAGCTGGTGCTAGAAGTGTCAATACTGTGGGTGTGGGGTGTGTAAACCTCGATGAGGCCAAGTTTGAAGCGCTGTACAATGAGGAAGTGAACTTCCTAGCCAACCAAGAAGGAGGTTATCATGCTAACTACCCAAGGCATGGGTGGTAACCAAGGTTGGAATAGGGATGAAGGGTGGAGAGATCGTGATAGAGAGTGGAGGGATCGTAACCCCACTTGGTAGGAAAGATACGGGGAGAAGGATAGGTATGTTCCTACCTACGAGCGCCAAAAGCCCAAAGATTCTGAGGGTGTTCGGTCTGAGGATATGCTCTCTCGTATTCTCAACAAGGTTGAGGGGTCTGATAAAATCTTAAAAGAGATAAAGAAAGATGTATCGACCCTCAACTAGACAGTGACTTCTCCTTCCATCTCTATCAAGTAGTTGGAGACCCAAATGGGTCAAATTGCTTCCCATTTAAACCCAAGACAACAAAGGGGGTTGCCTAGTGACACTATGGCAAAACCCAAGAATTAAGTTTGAGCGAGGACTTGCGTCGTGCCACGACGTTAACTATGGTGCTTCTTGGGAGGCAACCCAATTTTTTATTGCTTTCTTTTTGTTTTTGGAATAATTGTGTGTTGATTATGCAGGTGAAAGAGTGGAATGTGTTTGAAATGTGCAGATTAGCAAGCAAAATGTACAGTCGGCGACTCGCCGAGGAGGTCGGCGAGCCTGACTTGGACTCAACAAATCATTAGGTTGGAGTTTGTAAAATTCGGCGGGCCCATGGACAACTCGGAGTGTCGCCGAATAGGTCAGCGATCCCGACTTGGTCCGCCGTTTGGACCCCCAGGTTGACTGGAGGTCCTGTAAAACTCGGTGAGGTAAGTAACCACTCAGTGTGTCGCTGAGTGGTTCGGCGAGGTCGACTAATATCGGCGAAAGGGCACGACCTGAAAGGATTTAAAAGGCCAAAGGTTTAAAATTGCAAACTCCTTCGCATTCCCTCACTTTTTAACTTCACACAATCACACCCACACTATAGTTTTCAATATTTTTGCATTTTTACCGCTTTCTAGTCGTTGAATTTATGTTCGGAGTTGGATACTTTGCCGCCTAGCTTAACAAATTTTTATATTTGACATTAAAGGTTGGTTTTCCGAACCCTGAACTTGTATTTAGCGGTTATACTCATTTGCAATTGTATTGTTCTTAATGATGTGTGTTGGGCCTCTCTGAATTCGTATAATTGTGCTTGTTTGCCTATTTTAAATTTGATATCATGCCTAAAATGTCTAATTGTTGATTTCCCAAATTTTGCACTTTAAAATTAATCTAAGCTAGAGCCTAACATGTAGCCTAGTGTCCTAAAAAGGGTCAACGTCAAGATAAGAGTCGTAAAATAACTTCCCTAACCTAGTACTAAGGTGTTAGTCCCTAAATGTCAAGGCATGGCCCCCTCAATGACCTCCCAAGGGTCCTTGAGGAGGACCAAGGGGCTGCCTAAAAGCTGTCAAAAACCAGCTTGACCCACGAGAGGGTACCTACGAGTCGTGGGTTGACTCACGCCTTGTAGGTGGGGGTCGTGAGTCAACACTTGGTTTCTTCCTGAATCCTCCAAATTTCCTAGCCTCAGTACCATTCCACGAGGGTGCAGTATGGTCCGTGGACCGACTCACGCCTCGTGGAAGGGTATCGTGAGTTGAGATTTTGTCTCCTCACCCTTACCTTGATCTTCCCCTCTCTGATCCAAACGACAACTGCACAACACGAGGTGTAACCCCACCTACGGTCCGTAGGTGAGGGAGTCGTGAACATGGTCAGCAATGATGTCAAGGATCTCGACCAAGGGGTAATTAAATTAGGTAAGTTGTATTTTAGTTATTAAAAGGTAGGGACGATTTAAATTAGTTATTTAGACATATATAAGTATATATTAGCTATTAAACTCTCTTTTTAACTCTCATAACTCACAAGACCAAAACTCAAACCCACTTCCCTCTCAAAATATTCTCTCTCTAAACTCCATTGAAGAACAAAGAAGAAGGTCAAGATTAGGGTTCAAGCTCCAAGATTTTCACTCCAATTTCACGGGAAACCATCAATTAAGGTATGGGAACCTTGATTCATGCAACACTTTTTTCCATGAAGCCCTTCAAATTCTAATTTCAAAATTGGTAACTTGTTAAAAAAACTAGGGTTTTCATTCTAACGATGGATTCTTCCTAAAAACGATTTTATTATGTTAATTGCATTATATTATGGATGATTTGATATTTAATGATGATTTCATTGTAAAATTCCTCATGAACCCATGAACTACCCCATGACCCCAATTTCATGAATTGTGATGGGTGTATTGATGCAAGATGATTACTATGAATTGTATCTATGTTAATAAAGTTATTGAATCTTGTTTTATTCATGCTAAAGTATTATTTCTAAGTATGATTGTGAGACATGATTCATGACCTTTGAAAGGGTAAATTGCTAGGGTTTGTACATATTGTTGAAAGGTGATGTATGAACTTATGATTCACTTGAAAGGTAAAGATCCTATGACTATTGTGTATATTGAGGTATTGTTGAAAGGTTATTCTCCCCTTACCCTTACACATGTTCATGTATGACTTGTCTAGGATGATGATGATGTTGTTGTGTTGATTGAAAGGCTATTTCTCATGAAAACACTATGAACAATAATGTGAAAGGGTTACTCATATGTTAATGATGATTCTAAGGTTGAAAGTTAGTTCTCACTTTATTGAATCTATGAGCTATTTTATGAGTTGTATTGAATGAAGGGTAGAGCACTCCTTCACACATGTAAATACAATTCAAAACTAATTATGTATAAATTGAGAGATAATGCTTAGTACCGAGTAGATATGGACAATGAGGTAAAGTCCCTTCCATCAATGCAATAGGTCGGGTCATCTAAAGTAAACTCATGAGATAGAAGCTCCTCCGCCAATGTAAGAGGTAGGGTTTCTAGAAGCAATCTCCTTATCCCGTAACTATGTGCCAACATAGGACTTAACTAGTGGATCCACCTAGAAGCTAACACGTGTAGTTCTACCTTAGGCAAGTAGGACACCTTCTTTCGGTGTGGAGTTACATGACACCGGATTCCATGTAACTCACATGGTCTATGTCGGTTATGGCTATGACTTCTTGGTGAGTTTACTTAGTAGGAGTTGGGGTATGGGACTTCACTTCCACATTGCACAAGTAGACTTAGTAGGATGTTGTGGGATGGTTCCTTTATGTTATGATGAGATACAAATGTATGCATGTGTGTGTTGAATGGATAGTTGTTATGAATGACTTTCCTTATATTCAAGTAATGTACATGACTATTTCCTTATTTGTGACTAATGATTATAATGAGGTCTAAATATGATATGCATGACCAAGGTAGTTTCAAAGGGGTGCTTGGTAGGATTAATATTATGGGATGCCAACCGCAAATTGCACAAGTGTTCCTTAGGGGTTGCTAAGGTGTTGATATTACTATGCAATGAGTATAAATGTGATTATGGCTTGTGTTGTACATTGTAAATGCATGTTGGTTTCTAAACTTGACAAAGGCATACTTTTCAACGAAAATGTCCTTTTTATCATACTTAAAGGATTTTATGAATGTTTTCATACTTAGTCTATATTTGTGCTAACCCCTTCTTCTACATTTTTGATAAGTGTAGGTTCCGGCTAGGTGACATACGCTCTCTTTATTGAAGAAGACTTGGATTGCTTATCTCCAAGTTGTGGTGAGTCCTCAAGTTCGAGGACAAATTATCCATTTCTTAGTGTCTATTGTACTTCTCATGTTGAAACTTTTATTGATGTAAAGAGCTAAGTCCCAAACTTTGTATTCCTATGTTTTAGATGGTGTATGAGACAAAGTCTAGATTTCTATGATTTTCTTTTATGAAAAATGAAGTTTGACTTCTATTGTAAAAGTTTTAAATTTTTCCATATTATTTATATGTTTTATGTTATGATGATGCTAGAGGCTTGTATGAGACCTCTTCGGGGTCAAATACGTCGTGTTACGTCTAGGGGGTACTCTCGGGTCGTAACATTCCAAACTGGCTCCGGGAATTCTATATAGCCTATGAAGCACTAGTGCCACAAAGGAAGAAGCAGGCCGCTAAATTCCATCCGGTTGATTATGTGGTTGTCAGGGGTAAGAAAGTGTTGTGTGACAGTACTACCATAAATGATGTATTGGAATGCACTGAAAACATTGCAAATGACTATCAATATAGGATCAAGACTAAGTCCTTGGAGAATATGAAAAGCTGGTTAGCTCCTCTCATATATGATGGTACTCCTAGGAGGATCGAAGCTGGAGTGCAAATTGAGAAGAAAAACCTCAATATGGCAGCAAGATATTGGTTTGACTTTATCAGCATCACCATCACCATCATGCCATCACAAAATGAGTCCATCCTCCACCACACAAAGGCGTCTTGTCTTGAATCAATCATTGCAAAGAAGCGCATAAATTTGGGCATGATCATTGAACAGGAGATGTCCATGAGGGCCAAGAAGCGCCCAACCTCCCTTCCCTTTTCGATATTGATCACTGAATTGTACAAACGGGCTCGAGTGTCTCAAGATGAGAAGAAGGATGTAGAAGTGATTCCCAAATCTTCTATCGATGTTCGGCGCATCGAAGCGGAGTAATTGAAGGATGTGGCGGAGAAGAAGAAGGCAGCCCCGGTGGACACCTCCCCGATTGTTGATACTAAGACACTACCTGTAGAGGCAGTATTGCCTACTCCAGCCCCTGGGTCTTTAGGTATATCTAGTTTTGTTTCTTCTGTGACTCCTAGTTCCTCTACAACTCCCCTTCCTCCTAGGTCTATAGCTACTACTGCTTCCCGACCTTCACTCACCCAGGCTGCGATACTATGGATGGGGTATCTAGCCCACTCTATTGATAGGCGTGCCTCCATGCTTAAGGTCACCATTCCTGGGATGATTGAGAGAGCCCTTATTGTTGCTGTGACACCTCTTAGTGGATCTATTGATGTCCTTGCGACACATATAGCGGTGTGATTAAGGCCAAGGGGTTACTGAGGAGGTGACGACTCTAAAGTTCGCAATTGCTGAGCTGAGAAAGAATGTGAACCAATTGAATTCCATAGATATGTCCATGATTTTGAGACTGTGGAGATCCCCGACATGCTAGCAGATATGGATATGCCTTCGGCTACCACCAGAGATGATGTTCAAGTTAAGGAGATGGCTGCTGCAGAGTCCTAGGCTGAGACTGATGAGGAGCAACTTGGCGTTTATGAGAAGGCTACCTATGAGGGTCTGACAGAGGTTGAGGAGGCGATGATAGATTCAACTGTGTAGATTTCACAGACACCACCATGGCTGGATCTAGTGTTACTAATACCCCGGGCACTGATGGCCAAGAGCAGAGGGTTGCACTGGGCACTGATGCCCTTACAGATGGAGCAACTGTGTAGACATGACTTCTTCTTTACCTCCTTCTCTGTCATTTCTATTGATTTGTTGTTACTATTTTGTTGCTTTTGAGGACAAATTGCTCTTATATTTATGGTGGGGTGAGGTATTTCCATACCTACTTCTTGTGATTATCATTTTTGTTTATATATTGGGTTTTTGTGCTGTAAATTGTGTTTTGACACTATTTTGTGGATGTTTGAGCTTATGACTCCTTGTTTTAATTAAATGCAAATGAGTTTTGGACCCTTCTGAAAAATTTTGCCACCTCTTGTTGTGTTTGATTGTGGCTATTCTTGTGCAAATTTGAGTATCAGTTATGATCAATATCGATGACTTGAATAGTGCTCTTAATCGAACAAAAATGAATGTGCAGCTACGATGAGGCCAAATGAAGTTGCATAGATAATATGTGAACTTTTTGCATCGATTGTGACTAGATGGTTATCAAATGAGTCTCTTGTGATGAGCATTGCACACTAGCAAAAGTGTGGAGTCTTCTTTGATATTGATGCCAATGCCTTGTGTGATGACACCTAGAATTTTCCCTGCTGGTCCGGTTTACTAAGTGATGCAAGCTCTTGAAATGATCTTAGGCAACAATTTTGAAGAGTGAAACAATGTGACAGTATACCTCTTTTGTGGCCAACCGTGTGAGTGTGTGAACCTTGCTTGAGTCCGTTTTTGAGCCTTATCCTTTTCTTGGAAGAAACTTGATGAAATTGTAACCCCTCTTTATCCATTCACCCATAATCCTTATGAAGTGTGGTTTGTTTGAATAGACAACTTAGGAAAAAAGCCTAAGTTGGAGGTGTGGTAAAATGAGAAGGTAAAACAAGAAGTGCAAAGAAGTCCCCCTTTGATCCATGGTTTTGAAAAATATGTAACCCCTCCATACAAAAAAAAAGAGAAAAGAAGAATGAAAAAGAAAAAGAATAAAAAAGTTGTGGAATAAAGTTGTGAAAGATGCAAAAGAAATGGGGTGTCCGATATTCCATGAAAATTGAATAATTGGGTGAATTTTGAGCATGAATGAGAATGTTGAAAAAAGGAAAGAAAGTGATATTCATACCATATTTTATGAGGATAGAAGCCACCGAGCCTAAATGACCATACCTTTATACTCATCCCCGTTACAAGCCTTGAAAAGACCTTTTTGATCTTGAGTGAGCTGAAGCGAATGTTGATTGGAAAATAAGGGCAAACCTATGGGTGAAGTCATGCATGTGTTCATCTTTGTGAGTGTGAGAGTTGTATGTGATTACGGAGCTATAAAGTGTTGAACAATTGTGTGTGAATAGGGAATCATCTTTGTGTGAGGGCATTTAAGTACCTTTGTTGAGCTTGAACTTGCATTTGAAGCAAGTATTGTGAACTTGAGCATCTTTTATAAGGGTGAGTCACAACTTAAATCTTTGAGTGCACAATTGATACTTTCATGAGTAAGTTGAGTCTTGTTGTGTTCATTCATGATTGAGTTTTTTGTAGCACTGTTTGAGACATCCTCTTTGAACTGCTGAACTTGAGTTTTACTTGAGGACAAGCAAAAGTTTAAGTTGGGGGTGTTGATGAGTCCGAGATTTGGACTAATTTAGGGATTTATTTATATAGATTTAGTGTCCTCAAATGCTTATTTTGTGCCAATAACTGATGTAAAACCCTTGATTTCTAGGTATATGGATTGAGGAACAAAGCAAGGACACTAATTTGGAAAATGGAACAAAGCGAGATGAAAGAATGAAGAAAAGCAAGCCTGGTGATCGCCAAGTCCACTTGGCGAGTTGTCGAATGGCTACTTGACCGCCTAAAGTTCCAGTGTGCCAAGCCCTAAAGGAAAGAACCAAGTTGGCGAGAGAAAGGAGCAATCAGCAGATCCCCGAGTTGTTCCGCGATGCAGTGTTGGATCGCCCAAAGTTACAGACCTTGAGGATGCTGAAGGCCAAGGCAGAAGGGCGATGGAAATTACCAAAGGGCGGATAGTTGAGTGGTTCGGCGAGCATGAATTACTTCGCCGAGTGACTCTTCACAGGACATTTTTGGCGACTATAAATACATTTTTGAACATTTAGTTTATCTATCTATCTATCTAATATCATAATATCTTAGTATATTATTAAGTTTTGAACAGTGAGACAAGTTTTATTTAGCTTTGAAGAATTGAAGTTTTTCACTTTTGAGAAATTGGAAGTGGGTCTTTGAGATTCTTCGAATTGGACCATTGTAAAGACGAAATCAATCTTACCCAGTTGATGAAAACTCAATTTGGTAAAGACTTTTATCTTTTTATGATGTCTAACTAACACCCCAATTCTTGGGGTTGGGATTATGGGCTGATTTAGTTTATGGGTATTGCTAATTGTTAGTTTAAATGCTATTTATAAGTTAGTTCAATCATTAATTGTGGATTAATTTAAGAATTGTAGTTGCTAATGCAGTTCTACCCTTGTGTTTTTGATTTGCTCGAGAGAGAGTTTTTAAAAACTAAGATTATTGATTGATGGTCTGTGGGTATTAGGTTGTCATGAGTTCAAATTGAGAGAGTGAATCCTAAACCCTTTTCCACACAGTCAGCTCGAGAGAGTGAATGGACTAAGGTGTGGGCTGTTCTTATTTTGCATGCTTGTTGATGTTCGAGAGAAATCGACTTGATTCATGGTAAATTGTTCGAGATAAAGTTTACCTCATCTATAGTCTAGCTTACTCACTAATATTTGGCTATTTTCTAGTAGTTGCAATTACCCATTTGTCTATATTAGCCTATAATCGAATCACATCCCAAGAACCCGTCTCATTATTGTTATTTCGTATTGATTACCACTGTTTGTAGGTGATAATTTCAAACCAAAACCCCGCATTTGACATCCGTGTCACCCCCTGATTTGAATATGTCTTTATTCGATAATTTCTATTCCTATGACTAATTTGATCATATTTGTACTTTTCAATTGAATCTTAAACACGTACCGCTCCTTGTGGGATTCGACCCCAACTCATTTAGTTGGGTTATATATTGATTAATGACCGTTGATGCTTAGAATTAGAACGTCATTAATCAAGGATTTCAACTGGTACCTCTTCATAAGTGAGACTATCCTTAACAACCACACTTTCTAAAGGTACAATAGACGTTGGGTCACCCACACACTTCTTCAACAACGAAATGTGAAAAACCGGATGCACTGCTGGTAGTTCTGTTGGCAACTCTAACTCATAAGCCACCTTACCAACCCTTTTCAAGATCTTATAAGGGCCTACATATCTAGGACTGAGCTTCCCTTTCTTTCCAAATCTCAACACCCCCTTCATAGGCGACACTTTCAGGAAAACCCAATCATCAACTTGGAACTCTAGTTCCTTTCTCCTTACATCTGCATAGGATTTCTGGCGACTCTGGGTTGTCTTAAGTCTATCCCTAATGATTTGTACCTTATCCATAGCATCATGAACTAAATATGGACCTATCAAGGCTGCTTCACCTACTGCAAACCAACCAACTGGAGATCTACATCTATGCCCATACAATGCCTCATAAGGGACCATCTGAATGCTGGAATGGTAACTATTATTGTACGCGAACTCTATGAGAGGAAGGTGATCATTCCAACTACCCTTAAAATCAATCACGCAAGCTCTGAACATGTCCTCGAAGGTCTGAATGGTATGCTCTACTTGACCATCCGTTTGTGGATAAAATGTTGTGCTACGATTAACCTGAGTACCAAGACCTTCCTGAAACGACTTCCAGAAATGAGAGGTAAACTGAGGACATCTATCCAAGATGATAGACAAAGGAACCCCATGCAACCTGACTATCTCATTAATGTAAAGTTTGGCATAGTCCTCCGCCGAATCTGTAGTCTTGACAGCCAAAAAGCGCGCAGACTTAGTTACTCTATCAACTATCACCCAAATGGAGTCATGCTGTTTGCGAGTACGAGGTAAACATATGATGAAGTACATGTTGATCAGTTCACACTTCCAAGTAGGAATGTTGATCTCTTGAGTCATACCTCCTGGTTTATGATGTTCTACTTCACTTGTTGGCAATTAGGGCACTTAGCCACAAAATCCGCTATATCCCTTTTCATACCATTCCACCAAAAGACTTCCCACAGATCACGGTACATCTTAGTGGCGCCCGGATGAATAGAATATATGGAATTATGGGCTTCTTCAAGAATCTTCTATCTCAACTAGCCCACCTTAGGAATACATAATAGACCTGATAGCAAAGCACACCATCTCCCCTTGGGAGAAAACCTCCACTCTCTGCTGATGGACTGCACCCTTAAGTTGAAGCAATATCGGATCACTCTCTTGATTTTCCTTAGCCTCCACTACCAATGAAGATTCTAACCCATTTTGAACTATTACACCACTATCTAATTTGATCATAAGACGAACTCCTAATCGAGCAAGTCTATGAACATCCTTTGCTAGTTCTTTTCTTTCTTCCTCGACATGTGCTACACTACCCATATATAGTCTACTAAGAGAATCTACTACTACATTGGCCTTACCAGGATTGTAATGCACACTCATGTAATAATCCTTGAGGAACTCAAGCCATCTTCTGTGACGAAGATTTAACTCTTTCTGGGTGAACACATACTGAAGGCTTTTATGGTCTGTGAACACATCTACATGGACACCATACAAGTAATGTCTCCAAATATTAAGTTAAAACATCACTGTTGCTAGCTCGAGGTCATGAGTTGGATTGTTCTTCTCATGTACCTTAAGTTGTGTAGAAGCATAAGCTATAACCTTACCTCGCTGCATTAACACACAACCTAGGTCGACTCTGGATGCATCACAATAGATAACATAACCGTCTGAACTCTCTAGTAGAGTCGAAATGGGAGATGTAGTCAACCTAATTTTTAGTTCTGCGAAGCTTTTCTCACAATCATCTAACCACTGAAACTTAACCTTTTTCTGCGTCAACTTAGTCAATGGGTAGGGTATAGATGAAAATCCTTCCACAAACCTTCTTTAGTAAGCAGCCAAACCTAAGAAACTTCTGATATCTGTAGGAGAGGTAGGTCTGGGCCATTGCTTTACTGATTCTATTTTCTGAGAATCCACTCGGATTCATTCGCTAGACACAATGTGACCAATGAAAGCAACAGATTGCAACCAAAACTCACATTTGCTAAACTTAGCAAATAACTGGCGATCTTTGAGAGTTTTCAGGACAACCCTCAAATGATTTGCATGTTCTTCTTCATTCCTTGAGTAAATGAGGATATCATCAATAAATACGATAACGAACAAGTCTAAATACTGCTTGAACACACTGTTCATCAAATCCATGAAAGCTGCAAGAGCATTGGTTAGTACAAATGACACAACTACAAATTCATAATGACCATACTGAGTTCTGAAGGCTATTTTCAGGATGTCACTATCTCTGACTCTGAGCTGATGATAACCAGATCTGAGGTCTATCTTTGAAAAATGACTAGAACATTGAAGTTGGTCGAACAAGTCATCAATCCTGGGGATGTGGTACTTATTCTTGATTCTGACTTTGTTCAACTGCCGATAGCCAATGCACATTCTGAGGGAACCATCTTTCTTCTTCACGAACAACATTGGTGCACCTCATGGGGAAATATTGGGTCTGATGAAGCCCTTATCTAGAAGGTCTTTTAACTGCTCTTTCAATTCCTTAAGTTCTGCTGGAGCCATTTTGTAAGGAGGAATAAAGATAGGCTGGGTATCTGGAAGGAGATCAATTCCAAAGTCGATTTCCTTTTCGGGAGGAACTTTGGGAAGATCTTCTGGAAACACTTCTGGGAACTGATTAACTACAGGAACTGACTCAAGAGTTGGGGTCTCGGAGCTTGAATCCTTAACCCGAGCTAGATGATAGAGATACCCTTTATAAATAAGTTTTTTGGCCTTAAGGTATGAAATGAATCGACCCATAGGTTCTAAGCTACTACCTTTCCATTCTAAGATTGGTTCGTCTAGAAATTGAAAACGAACAATCCTAGTTCTACAATCGACTGAGGCATAACATGAATGTAACCAATCCATGCCTAGAATAACATCAAAATCTACCATTTCTAAATCTACAAGATCTGCTGAGGTGACTTTCTAGGAGACTGTGATAGGGCAATTTATGTATACCCATCTAGCTATAACTGGGTCACCGATTAGAGTAGAGACTGAGAAGGGTTCTGAAAGAGTTTTTGGACTAAGATCGAATTTGACTGCTATATAAGGAGTTACAAAGAAAAGAGTAGCCCCTGGATCTAACAAAGCATACACATCTAAGTTAAAAACTCATAACGTTCCAGTGACTACATCAGGAGAATCTTCCTGATCCTGGCGAGCCTGAAAAGCATACAACCTATTTTGGCGCTGACCGCCACCTGTACCAAATGAGTTACACTACCGGGTTAGGTGACCTGCTGGTGCTGCTGAAGTTAAGGACTGAGCTCTACCATTATTGTTACCTCCTTCACCCTGTCTAGAAGGACAATCTTTCAACCTGTTACCAGTCTGACAACCCCCAAAACATCCTTCCTTTCCTGAAAGGCACTTGCCCAGATGGTTCTTGCCATATTTTGGATAAGTTGGATAGGTACTGGTGAATGAAATACTACCTTGAGTCTTAGAGCCTGGTGACCTACCTTTCTGATCATTTAGGAACTTCGAGGATGGAACACTAGCTGATGAAGGTGCTGGAGCTGAAGACTTCTACTGAAACTGCGAGCGATTTCCACCACCCGATTTCTGTTGAGAATAATCATAGTTGACTGTCCTAGCCTTCTTATTCTCCGTAGCATGTTCCCTAAGCTTATCACCCTCAACCTGCTGAGCATGAGTCATGAGCCTAGAGATGTTCATATCTTCCAGCAACATAGCATTCCTACACTCTGTTTTCACTAAGTCGGATACCCCATAAAGAAACTTGTTCATTTAAGCCCTGGAATAAGCTACCATGTGAGGAGCATACCTGGGGAGTTGGGTGAACTTGAGCCCATACTCTTGGACTGTCATGGAACCCTGCCTCAAATTCATAAACTCTTGAGCTCTTGCCTCTCTCAACTCCCTTGGGAAGAACCTGTCTAGAAGGATCTCACTAAAACACTCCCAAGTGATAGGAGCTATATATGTACCCCTGTTCTCTTTCCACTGAGTATACCAGATGTGAGTTACATCCTTCAGCTGATAGGACGCCAACTCTACCCTATCATTACCTGTCACCTACATCACTCCAAAGATCTTCTTGACCTCATCTATGAAGTTTTGGGGATTCTCACCAATCTGCGATCCTAAGAACTCAGGCAGATTCATCCTAATGAAATCACGAACCCTGGCTACCACTGATCCACCACTAGCATTTGCAGGAACTGGAACTTGCTGGTTGTTCTGATTTCTCACACTCTAAGCCAAAAGTTGAATGGCGTTCCTGAATTCTGCATTTGAAACTTCTTGATCTGGTACTAGAGGAGCTGTGTTAGCATTGCCTTCATTCACACCCCTACCATAAGCTCTACGATGAGGCATGATCTAAAATGCATAACGCCGATTTAGAAATGAGGATTAGATCATACCTTACGCATGATAAGAGTAGCAAGAAATTGATGTTTTTCCTAAAACACTTCGCAGCCTCACTTTCATTAGATGTGGTGCACTTCACACCCATGAAAAGGACTCTACTTAGTGCGCCTTTATAGACATCCTAGGACACTTAAACCTAGTGCTCTGATACCAAGTTTGTCACGCCCTGAAGCTACCCCCAGGACGTGGACACGGGACCTAGGATCACGAGTGACCCCAAGCTAACCCTGATGGCATAACATGAGCATACTAAAGAAAACTGAATCAATAAATACTGTACGAAAGCTAAATCATATGAATAAATCTAAAATGATGGGGAAATACCCATATACTATCTGAATAAATGAAAGATTGAGAGTTTGAATACAACTGAAAAGTCAAACTCTAACACTATAGTTGAATCTAACTATGTCTGAAATAAAGCCTCTACTGACTAGAAATGTTGGGACATGCCTCAGCTAAATCCAACAAAACTGAAGCTAAAAATAAGAAATATAATCATGTCACTCATCCTCGAAGAATGAGGACTCACAACTGATGTTACTGAATTGAAGATCGTGAATTGATCTAAGCGTGATTTGGAAGCTGAGAACCTGAACCTACATCACGAGAAGATGTAGCACAGAGTATGCGTCAGTACTTTAAATATACTGAGCATGCAGGATAGAATAAAGCTGAACAATAACATAACCGAACAGGCAATAAAGCAATAATATAATCTAAACATGGTAATGATACTGAAAATACTGAAAACGACTAAACTGAATGCAATGACCAAGTTTATAACATGCTAAGACTGAATATTGAACTATACTGATAACATGGTCAATGCAATAAAATATATCTGAACTGTTGGAGCTACTAATAGCCGACATAAAACCACATGAGCTAAATGTGGAGCCCGATGTATACGCCCCATCGAGAGGACCCAATATACCTGGCCAAAGGTATAGAGGCATGCTGGCATGATCACTACAATGATGCCCACAGAGGGGACTTACAACCTACGAGGCACGTACTTCTAGTCCACTCGGTATTAAGCTTCTCCCATTTGATTTAGTAATTAACAACTTATGACTGAAGTTCTGAAATATCGAATAGCTCAAAATACTGTCATCCTAACTTAAAATGCAATATTTACATACTGATAATGAAACATTTAAATATGAGGCATGTATAACTGAAATATCTGACCTAACATGTGTAATTCATGAACTAAAAGAACTACATAGCTAGGGTTCTGAGTTGTATGTTGTCTATTTTTGCGGATATGGTCGAAGACTCTATGGAAGTGTTCATGGACGACTTCTCAGTCGTTCGGGACACATTTGAGGAATGTTTGACACACTTAGGACAGGTGCTCCAAAGATGTGTGGATATGAATCTGGTTCTCAATTGGGAAAAAATGTCATTTTATGGTGAAGGAAGGAATCGTTCTTGGGCACAAGGTGTCGCAAAAGGTTCTTGAAGTTGACAAGGCAAAAAATGGGGTCATTGAGAAATTACCCCCACCAATTTCAGTGGAAGGTATTCACAGCTTCTTGGGTCATGCAGGTTTCTACCGAAGGTTCATTAAAGATTTCTCAAAGATTGCACAACCACTATGCAAACTCCTAGAGAAGGAAGTGAAGTTCTATTTTGCTTGTATAGTAATATTTAAGTGTCTGAAAGAAAAAATAGTATCCACCCCAATTTTCGTCAGTCCTAATTGGTCCGAATCTTTTGAAGTAACGTGTGATGCTAGTGGGATGGCATTGGGAGTAGTATTGGGGAAAAAATGCAACAAACTATTTCACCCAATTTATTACGCAAGCAAAACTCTAAATAGTGCCCAACGAAATTATACAGTCACGGAGCAGGAGTTGCTCGCAGTGGTCTATGCATTTGAAAAGTTCTGGGCATACTTCTAGGAACCAAAGTAATAGTACACACTGATCATGTTGCACTCCGATACTTGATGGCAAAGAAAGATGCAAAACCAAGATTTATAAGATGGGTGCTATTACTACAAGAGTTCGAATTTGAGGTGAGAGATCGGAAGGGCTGCGAAAATCAAGTGGCCGACCACCTATTGAGGTTGGAAGGAAGAGAAGCTGCCGAGCGTGAGGTCGACATAGACGATTCCTTCCCCGAAGAACATGTGTTTGTTATATCTCTCAAATCCGCACCATGGTATGCAAACTTTGTAAACTACATTGTGAGTGGATTGATACCCAATGAGCTGACCTTTTACCAATAAAAGAGATTCATGTTCAATGTTAAAAAGTACTTTTGGGATGAACCCTACTTGTTTCAAGAATGTGCTAATCATGTTATTAGGAGATGTGTTACAGAAGAGGAAGCGGTAGAAATCCTCCATGCTTGCCATGCATTCCCAGTAGGAGATCACCATAGTGGTATTCGCACTGCCGCTAAAGTCCTCCAAAGTGGTTATTACTGGCCGTCCCTATACAAAGATGCACATGAATTTGCAAAGAAATGCTCGCAATGTCAGCAGCAAGGCGGAGTGTCTAGAAGACACGAGTTGCCTCTAACTTCTATTTTGGAAGTCAAGCTATTCGATGTATGGGGGATCAATTTCATGGTCCCATTTGTGAGCTCATTTGGAAACAAATATATCTTGGTGACTGTAGATTATGTCTCCAAATGGGTAGAGGCCATCACACTTCCAAACAACGAAGGAAAAAGTGTTGTCCACTTTTTGAAACACTGTATTTTCGCAAGGTTTGGCACTCCTAGGGCAATCATTAGCGATGGGGGGTCTCACTTTTGCAATAGGTGGTTTTCAACGGCACTAAGTAAATATGAGGTTAAACACAAGGTAGAAACCCCATACCATCCCCAAACAAGTGGCCAAGTCGAAGTGTCAAATCAGGAAATCAAAAGCATCCTTGCAAAGATAGTGAATGCCAACAGAACTGACTGGTCTAGGAAACTTTATGATGCACTATGGGCATACCAGACTACTTATAAGACACCTATCGGTGTAACTCCTTATCAATTGGTTTATGGTAAAGCTTGTCATTTGCCCGTCGAACTAGAACACAAAGTATTATGGGCATTCAAGGCCTTAAATTTGGACTGGTCAAAAACTTCAAGGGAGAGGGTAGAGCAGTTGAATGAACTGGATGAATTTAGACTCAGATCGTATGAAAGTTCAGCCATCTACAAAGAGAAAATGAAAAAATGGCATGATACTTAAATACTCAAGCGGGACTTCAAGGTAGGAGATTGGGTTTTGTTATACAACTCTCGACTTAGACTCTTTCCCGAGAAGCTCAAGTCCAAATGGTCTAGAACTTTTAGAGTACCACGAGTGTTCACCAATGGTGCCATAGAAATTAAAGATCAGGAAGGACCTCTATTTAAAGTGAACGGTCAACGTATGAAATTATATTTTGGGGATTGTCAAGAAATTTCTTTGGTTGAAGTGGTGTATTTAGAAGACGCCTGAAGACGTTGTTGCGTCGTGCCACGACGTTAACTAAGGTACTGTTTGGGAGGCAACCCAAAACCATGTATTACTTTCTTTAGCTTTGATAAAATAATGGTGTGTTGATTGTGCAGATGGAAGTATGAAGAGTGAACAAAAGGTGCAGATAGGCGAGTGATGAATCAAATTGGCAATTCACCGAAAGGATTGGCGAATTTGACCTTATCCACCATTCGACTCTAGACATCGTCACCATTAGAGTCTGTAAAACTTGGCGAGTTTTGGAAATCATTGGCGAATCACCAACTAAGTCGGCGATCACGAGGGAAACCACCAATTGGACCCCCGTAAATTAGAGGTTCTGTAAATATCGGCGAAGAAAATAAACAATCAGCGCTCCGTCGAGTGAGTCGGCGAGCTTGACTAACGTCGCTGAGTGAAAAAAAAATGGACGGTCTTTGCAAGCCAAAGGTTTGAAAGTTTCAACTTCACTCACATTTCCCCATTTTTCATCTGTCCGAACTCACACCAACACTCTAGTTTTTATATTTTCTGCACTTTTGGAGTATTTTGTTTCATTGATTTGTGCGCAGATTCGGGAGTACATTGCTGCCTAGCACTTCAATTTTATCATAGTCAGCATCAAATGTTGGTAGTCCTAAACCCAAAATTAATTCCATAGGATATATACTCATTTGCAACATCCTTATCTTGTTGAGATGTGTTGGGTCTCTCCAAATGGTCTTATTTACACCTGTGTAAATTCAAAATTATTGCTCAACTTGTTTAAATTGTTGAAATCCCGTATGTTTGTGTTTTAAGCAGAAGCATATTTTGAGGGATTGAATTCAAGAGTATGGGTTGAGAATGGGCACGTCGGCTCATTTGGCGAGCTCGACCACTCGGCGCATCGCCTAATGTCCCAACCTCGCCTTTAATTTTGTGCTTTATCTGATAGGTGAATTTGGCCACTTTCATCTAGAAGATTGAGGTCACCAAAAGTACTCTTGGAGAGTCACCCTTTGCCTACACCTCCTGACCCTTCGTGTATTATAGTCTTCGGTGGGCTAAGGCTTGCTCACCAAAAGATGTTAGCAATTCGCAGAAAGGAGCTTCCCCCCCCACCCTAGCCTACTTGAGCAGCAAGTCTGTATGCAACCATTTTATTGTGAATCTGATTGGATGTTTTCTAACATTTTCTTAAGGGTTTGCAGATATGGCGAAACCAAAAGTTGCTGAGAGAATTGTACAAACACAAGAGAAAGCTAAGGGGAAGGTGGTAAATGCGGAGGACGCTACATCTAAATGCAAGGCTACTACACCGCCCACATCTAGTAAGAAGGAAGATAAGGGAAAGGACAAGTGAGCCAGGGAAGTCTACGCATCTTCAAGTCAGAATTCTATTTCAAAGATTCCACGAACCCATAACATACCTTCATGGACCCTGGAGTTCTATGCCGCTGTGCATGCCTATTGGACGAATTCGCAGGTGGTCACTCCCAGTGGACCTAGCAATATTGATGCTTCAGAGATAGCTCCGGTTCTTGATGCCCATACAGAAACTGCTGCACCAGCTACTCAGACTCCGACAGAGAGAGACTGCATAGACAGGACCTTTCTTTACCTCCCTCTCTGTCTTATTATGCTCTTACTTTTGGATACTTTATTGTAATTGCATTTGAGGACAAATTACTTTTAATTGTAGTGGGGTGAGGCACACACCTTTTGTGTTGATATTCGTGTTGTTTTGTATATATTTGGGTTGTTCTGTTTAAAATTATTTTTACACTTCTTTCTGTGGATGTTTGAGCTCATGGCTCTCTTTTGTTTTAAATTGCAAAAAAAAAATTTAACCCTTCCGAAATTTTTTTATTTTTTGAAAATTTTCGCCACCGCTTGTGTTGAAAGTGGCTATTTTTTAGCAAAATTTAAGTCTCGGTTCTGACCAATACTGATGACTTGAATAGTGCTCTCAATCTAACGAACATGAATGTGCAGCTACGACGAGACCAAATGAAGCTGCATAGACAATATGTGAGCTCTTTGCATCTTGTTGTGATTAGCCATTTATCGAATTGATTCTCGTGTAATAACCATTGCACACAAGCGAAAGTGTGTTGTCTTGTCGACTTAAGTGTCGATGCCTTGTGTAATTAGTTTACTTTGAACCATGCATGAATAAACCCAAAATTTGCCCTGTTAGTCTGATTGATTTAGAAAGGTATCCTCTTGATATGATCTTAAGAAACGTTTGAAGAGTGTGAGCCAATTTGACATATACCTCCTTTGTTGACTACCCGTGAGCGTGTGAAACTCTCTTGAACACCCTTTGAGCCTTACCTTTATTTGAAAGAACCTTTATGAACCCTAGACCTTACTTGATCTACTACCTATAATCCTCTTGATTTGTGGTTTAGTGAATAGACAACATAGGCCAAGCCTAAGTTGGGGATGCGGTGAATAAGGAAAAGGAGAAGTCAAGAAGTGCAGAAAAAGTTTCCCTTAACCCATGGTGTTGCGATTATTTTTTTGGAAACCCTCCATATAAGAAATAAAAATATATAAAAGAGAAAAGAAAAGAATGAAAAAGAAAAGTTGTGGAATAAAAGTACAAAAGAAATTCGGTTTCCAAGCAATCCATGGAGATGAATAAAAAGATGAGTTAGAAGCACTAGAAAAAGAATTGATTAAGGAAAAGAAGGGGATGCCTTGAGAATACCACATCTCATGAGGAAAAAGTCACTGAGCCTAAATGACCATACATTTTCACTCAGCCCCATTACAAGCCTTGAAAAGACCTTTTTGATCTTGAGAAAGCCGAACCGAAAGTCGATTGGAAAATAAGGGCAAATCTATGGGTGAAAACATACATTGCTTTCCTCTTTTGAGTGTGAGCGTTAAATTTGATTCCTGATCTTAAATTGATTAACTCCTGTGTGTGAATATGGAATCATTCTTTGTGTGAGGGCATTTAGATACTTTTGTTGAGCTTGAACTTGCATTAGTAGTAAGTATTGCGAGCATGAAAATTTTTGGTAATGGTGTGTCACAACTTGAATATTTGAGTACACAATTGAATCTCTGCATAAGTAGTTTGAAGTTTTGTTGTGTGCATTCATGATTGAGTCTTGTGTAGCACTCTTTGAGACACCTTCTTTTTGAAAGACTGAACTTGAGTTTGTTTGAGGACAAGCAAAAGTTTAAGTTGGGGGTGTTGATGAGTCCACAAATTGGACTGATTTAGGGATATATTTTAATAGAAATTGTGTCCTCAAATGCTTATTTTATCTCAATAGCTGATGAAAACCTTTAAGTTTCAGGTATTTGAAGTTTAAAGGAAAGCATGGACACTACTTCACAAAAAGGAACGAAAAGGCTGAAAAGAACAAGAAAACAAAGACCTGAGGATCGCCGAGTCCACTTGGCAAATCGCCGAAGGGTCTCACTTCCCCTTTTGTTCCAGTTTGCTCAGCCCTGAAGGAAGGGATCAAGTCGGCGGAAAAAGGGAGCATTCGGTGCATCGCCGAGAAGGTCCGCCAAGTAGTACTATGTCACCCAATGACCCAGAGCACGACGATGCCGAAGGATGGTGCAAGACGGTGATGAACTACACCAAAGGGTGAATTGCCGAGTTGATCGACGATTCCGACTAATGTCGCTGAGTGATCCGCCGCAACACAAAATTTTGAAAACTATAAATACTCGTTGAGAGTTATAGCTTAATAGAAGATCTTAGTAACATATTTTGAGTAAACATTTTTAGACAATATAATTTTTAGTACTTTTTTACTCTCAAGTTTGGAGATGTTTTGGAAACTTGAAGAAAGGAGTTCATCTTCCCCAAGTTGGAAGTAGGTCTTCTTTATTCTTCTTCCTTTGCTTGAATCAAGGTTTAATTTCTTATACCCATTTGATTTCACTATCATTTTAGGTGTATTTTGTTATTTCTTGATGTGTGGCTAAAAACCCCCATTCTTGGGGTATGATTTAGCAAATATGTGTTGATATTTTTGTTGGGTCTTGCTTGCTGATAGGTTAGATGTATTTTAATGGTGATTTCACCTAGTGGTTGTGGTTTAATTTAATGGGTTTGTAGTTGCAAATACAAAGTCACCCATATGTTTTTGGCTTGCCCGAGAGGGAGGTCGCAAAACCAAGACCACTAGACTGATGGCCTAAGGAGTAGGTCGACATGAGGTTCAGCCCGAGAGGGTGAGCCCTAGTCCCATATCCTAACACTCAGCTTGAGAGAGTGAGTGGGGAAAGGGATAGGCTGGTCTTCATGCGGCAAATGGGTGTCCGAGAGGAACACATTTGAAACGGGGTAAGTTGCCCGAGCGGGAGCTTATTTCCATCTAAAGCTTAGCCTAGTCACTATTATCTTGCAAATTTCCTATCGAAAGCATGCACCCAACCATTTATCTCAACTTGTATTGCGGTCACACCCCAAGAACTCTTCCCCATACTTGATTTTCTTGTTATTTTTGTTGTTTTTACTTATTTGTGACAAAAAACCCAAATTGATATTTGACACTTTTGTTTCCCCCCTTTGATTTACAATGTTTTTAATAATTAATTTGTTTAGCTACGACTAGTTAGAACTGGATTTTATTTACGCTTGGTTGAGTTACTAAATTATCGATGATTGTAGACACTCGAACCGTAGTTAGTGTCATTGGTCACGATAAGCATCACATATCACAAATATATTGCCTATATAACTAAGATAATCGGAAGCATAACTAGTAAATGAGTCAAAACGAAAGGACTCCGAATGTAAATATATCTAAATATATGGGGGAAACAACCCCAAAACACTTAACGCTGACTCTATGTCTGAAAGCCTCTACTACTGATGAGCTGCTGGGATAAGTCCCCAACTAGCTCAAAAAAATAATATTGAAAGTCTGAAAGTAAGCTAACTAAACCAAGCATAAAGAAACATCCTCGAACTATGAGGACTCACCACTTAAGTTGCTGAGTATGGGCTGGAAATCATATTAAGTGTGGTCTAGATGTTGAGCTCTTTAACCTACATCGCTAAACGATGTAGCGCAAAGTATGCATTAGTACTTTGAATCTAATCAGCATGCATGATATAGATACTAAGTTGAACGATATAAGCAGAACAATATAATACTCGCAATATAGACTGATCATGTCAATGGGCTGTACTGGAGTATAACTTAAAACTGAGTTAGATGCAATGACCAAGTACTAATCATGAAGATAACATGTTGAACTGAATACTGAAGTAAATGTTGATAACATGGTCAATGTAATAAGAGTATGACTGTGGGAGCTACTATTAACTTACATAAACCATGTGAACTAATCGTGGAGTTCGATGTATACTCTCCATCAAGAGGACCCAATATACCTTGACAGGGGTATAGAGGCATGAGTATGGCATGATAACTAAAATTGATGCCCAATAAAGGGAAATTTCGAACCTGCGTTGGCACGTGATTCTGGGACTGCGAGGGTACGGTGAACTCTACTCCAACTCGGTGCTAAGTCTACTCCCAATTGAATATGTATATAGCTAAAATGAAACTGAAATACTGAGTAGCTCAAAATACTGAAATTTTATCTAAAAATGCAACATAAATATACTAAAATATATGACATACGAGTTCTGAAGCATATTTTTGACTGGTCCACCGAGGAACTATAATTCATGAAGTACTAATAATTAATACACGCTAAGGTTCTGAATGATATACATAGAACTATACAAATTTTCCAAGAAACATGTTATTTAGAATCGTGGAACTATAGTAATTAAAGGCACAATGAATCTCCAAGATTTTGTAAACCCTATATCTGAATAATTTATGAGAACCTGCAAAACTCACTGAATTCTAGGGACCTAATGGGTGAAAGGAACCCACTAGTGAAATCCCACCAACCTGGTGACAAAAAATACGGAGAAATCCTTCAGATTTCAGTGCTGAACTTGAAGAAGACCTCGGCTTGTTCTTGGGAGAACTATTGCCTCTTTTCTCTTCTTTTTGTTCTAAGTTAGGTGAGTTTTAGGAGAATGAGGGTTCTATGTAGTTTTTGACTAGATTATTAGGTTTATACTGAGTAAAATAACATAGTATTTGGTTAGAATAATTAGGAAAAGACCCAAAAACCCTTCTAAAATAATTGTCGACTCGCGTCAATGGTGCAGACCTATGGTACTGTTGAAAAGAGATTCAAAAGAAACTTGACCATGTTTTCAGGAGTTTGTTAGTTAGTTTCCTTTATCTTAGCAAGTTTAGATATTGTGGCAGATTAGTAGCTCATTAGTAATTAGTGGGTTAGTGGACCTTGATTTTAGTATTTTTAGTTTTTGGTAAGCCTATTTATATGCAGGTCTTGTTGCTTTTATTAATTAATCAGAATTGAAGAAGTTTGCAATAACTTTTTTATCTCTTTTGCTCTCTTTCAATTTATTTCTTGTTTCGATTATCTTTTTCTTTCCAATAAATCTGGTATCAAGAGCAAGATTCATTTCTGGAAGTTGAGTGAAGTGTGAGGAAAAATGGCAGTAAATGGCATTTGATCATCTTCCCAGCAACTTAGGCCAATTATTACAGGTGAATAGTATTAGTTTTGGAGTATTAAAATGAAAACTCTTTTCAAATCACAAAGAATTTGGGAGTTGGTTGAATCAGGCTTCGTGGATCAATCAGACTCTGACGAAGAGATGGAAAATTAAAAGAGATAAAAAATAAGGATGCCAAAGCGCTATTCCTGATTCAACAAGCAGTCCATGACACTATATTTTTAAGAATTGAAGCAGCAACTACATCTTCGCAGACATGGAAGATTTTGAAGAAGGAATTTCAAGGTTCAGATAAGGTGATTATGGTAAAATTTCAGACTTACCGTCGTGACTTTGAAACTTTTTTTATGAAAATTAATGAATCTGTTCAAACGTATTTGTCTAGAGTTTCTTGTCTTGTTAATCAAATGAAGTCTTATGGTGAAAATATATCTGAAGAAACTGTTGTAGCAATAGTTTAAAGAAGTCTTACTCCAAAGTTTGAAGGTATTATTGTTGCGATTGAGGAATCACATGACTTATCTGTTTATAATTTTGATGAACTAATGAGTTTTTGCAAGATTATGAAGAGAGGCTCCTAAGGTCACATGAGACAAATGAAGAAAATACATTTCAGGTGAAGGGGGGGTCCACTCATCAAAAATATAAGCTAGAAAACTTTGCAAATCGTGGAAGAGGCAAATGTGATTTTTGAGGAAGAGGTCGTGGAAGAGGCCAAAGAAGAAACCAAGATAGAGGTGGTTCAAATGAAGAGAAGTAGAATAGGATGTTTCTGTGCAACTACCACAGAGAATCATGTCATAAAGAAGCTTATTGTTGGCAAAAGTAGAAGGATGAGAATAACCAAGCAAGCTTTGTAGAGGAAAATGAAGTTGATAGTAAGTTGTTCATGGCTTTTTACTGTGAAAAAGAAACTCCTAATGATTTCTGGTTTTGGATAGTGGTGCTCAAATCATATGTCTGGAACAAGATCATTGTTCAAGGAGCTTGATGAGTCAAAAAAAAAAATCATACATAAGGCTAGGAGACCGATGAGTCGGGAATTTTGACTCATTCAGGGCTTGTTATTCATAGGATTAGTGTCCTTGATGCCTATTTTCTCCTCTGAACTGATGTTTAAATGCTAATTTGCCGATATAAAGGTAAAAGAGCAAGGCAATGACATTACCGGGCAAAAAGGAACAAAAAAGATGAAAAGGCTGAAGATAATAAAAGCTAATAATCACCAAAGCCACTTGGTGACTTGCCGAGTGGCACTTCAACTCGCCAAATATTCCAGAATGCCAGCAAAACGGCAATGGAGAAGATCAATTAGTGCATCACCGACTTGGTCGGCGATGCTCGACTAACCACGCCGAGTGACCTCGAAGGCCTAAATCTGGGAAAGTATAAATTGATTTTTAAAAGGAGAAAAGAGTATCCTACCATTGTTAGACTTGCAGTTTTCGATCGAAACACTTCTTTTCTTGGTTTTTAGGAGTTTTCTAGTTGATCTTCAAGTGGGTTTTGGATTCGAAGCAAAATTAGAGCATTGTAAAGATTTGGAGATTACTACCTAGATTATGGAGAACGTAGTTGGTATTAATTCCTTACTTTTGATGATGTGTGGCTAAAATCCCCATTCTTGGGGGTGTGATTATGTGATTAATTATCTTAATTAGCTTATGAGTGTTATTAATTACTGATTCAATTGTTGTTTTGAAGTGGGTTTGATTGATAATTGAATTTTAACTCATACATTGTAGTTGCAAATGCAGTTCTAGTGCTTGCTTTGAGAAAGAGGTTTTAGAATTAAGATTATCAATTGATGATTGTAGTGATTGGATTGTTATGGGTTTAGCTCGAGAGAGTAGATAAATTGAGGTTTCGGGCTGTTTATAGTTTGATGCTTGTTGAGGTTCGAGATAATTCACTTGATTCATGGTAGTTGATCGAGAGATGGATATTACATCTAAAGCCTAGTCTACCCACTAAGGTTCAACAACTTTTAGTAATTAGCAGACACCCGTATAGTGAAATTGGCAATTAATCGATCACATCCCCAAGTATATCTCTTTCTACTTGATTACTCCCCTGTTTTTGT
>JAJOOO010003194.1:0-28167 GCA_029582685.1 Solanum piurae | reverse complement strand
GATATTTTAAACTTGAGGAAGTAAAACATGAAAATAATAAGATAAAGTCAATGCATTTGAAATAAAGGACATAACAAAAGTTTGAAGAAAACATCAATTTATGGGATCTTAGCTTTAAGTGACAATAAGACCATGAGAGCTATATTATGGAATCCATTATACCCTCATACCGCAAGAAGAGGAATCTATACTTGCCAAGGTAGAATCAGTACATAACATCATTTTCTAAAGTGGATACACTAGCTAAGTCATTTAAGACATTCTACAGGGGTACATAGTTTGGGACTAGAGGGTGCTACTACAGACTACCCTATTTAAGCCTCCACCGCAAGCCCTCTCGGTGCTAAGTCTAAATCCCAGTGGAGTAGATAAAAGTCAATTATGAATTTGAAATAGGAAAGGTTACCAATCCGCATCTTTCAAGATCAAAACATAGAATAGTCGGAGACGAGTTCCACAGAGAATGATACAAGGCAAGGAATTCTATCCAGAAATTTGGAATATAAATTCATTCATTTGCAATAATAAAACAAGTAGGGATGATTCCACAAAATTGAATAAAAAGAATTTGTTATCAATAGTCACAATTAAGCTAAGATTTCATAAATTCAAATAGGTAACAAGTAATCTAGGGTGTGGGGCTTGGAAATCGATGTCACATAGGAATAATTATGTTTCTCTACAATGATAAAAATTCATAGATAGGTTGGGTCATTGTCAATAAAACTAATCTTCTTTAGATCTCATAGCATCATTTCATAGAATCTCCTATCGGTCAATTCTATGTCTATATTAAAAAACCCAATACCTTACACTATTCTCTCTTTCAATGCAACAATAAGACAAATAAAATGCAAGTATGAAACTAATTACTCACTCCAACCAATTTCTTTCGAGCATCAATCAGAGATCGGAAATAGAATTAAGTTTTCAACCTTAAATCATAAGTTAAATCAATGATAATTAGACCAAATCCATGTATGAAACATACAAAATTAGAGCATAACACAATACCAACTTCATTAAATCAACACTCAACCACATTATTGCACTCCTAGATCTTGGGATTTTAGCCACCCATCAAAAAGCGAAAAAAATTATATCTTTTATAAATGTAGTCAGGTGACATGGAATTAAGTAATTACAAGCAAACCCACTATGAATTCAACTTCAATTATCAATTTTAAGAGCAAAGTTGGAAAACCCCCCAAAACTAAAAGTGTGCTTCACAAACTATAGTGTTTTTTTCTCTAAGAATAGATTAAGAATTCTCTACTATTTTTTAGGACTCGGAATTTCCGAAATCTGAATTTCTCTCTTCTTTGGACTCTTTATAATCTCCCTAAAATTTGGCCTAAAATTCAATGCATGATCCATTGGGAAATGTTAGTCGGGCTCACCGATCATGTAAGGTGAATTGCCAACGTCTTTCCAGATCGCATTTCTCTTGATTCTGGTGTTTGAACCTCAGTTTGAGATTTCATTCGAGTCTGTCTTTCACATTTTGCGTATCAACGAGTACCACCTTCGTTCGCCTTCTAATTTTGTTCATGTACTGTTCCTTTCAGTGATGATCATCATGTTCTCCTTTCTTATTTCGCGAGTTCGAATTTCCATTTGTATTCACAGACCTTTTCAAATTAATTTAAGGGTTATGCATTGTCTATTTGGGGTGAGGTCATACCCATTGGGCGATCCACCATTCTTTCTAGGTGATCAACAATGTGGAGTTTACACTTCTTTATATATTTTTGGTCATTCTTTCAAACATTCATCCTTGGTTTATTCTTTAGCCTTCATAGCTGCAATTAATAAAAACATCATTAGAATAGGATATAATTAGGCATTGAGGATACTAACTATTGAGCTAAATAGGCCTTAAATGAGTGTAAATTTACTATTCATCACATAACATGAGTTAGAGGCAAGAAATATTGAGTTTGTTCTTGTAAGACTAATATGTCTCAATTTCTACTAGATTTATTCTCTGAGGGGGAGTATCACAAATTTTATTTTTGAAACATGGTTTTATGAAAGATATACCAATTTCATGAGATCTTTAGATTTTAAGGATGTTTACCCTTAAATTCACTAGGTTTTCTATGATTTTGAAAGATATAATACTTTTACATATGGTTTGCGTTGACTCTACCCAGACTCTTACATTGTTTATATTTTTTATGAGTCCATGACACATTTTGGATTGCTAGGGGATTTTTCAATTTTTTCTTTTCTATTATGAGTCTGAGGAATCATTCTAGATTGCCCAAGGGATCTGTAACACCTCAGAACTTATCCGACCAGAACAACAGAAAAATGGGGGAACCACGACAGGGTTCACGCACTGTGAAGGGAACCACAGTTCGTCGACCTATCCGTGGTTCACAACCAGCCCAGAATGGTGGACCACGGGATCCTTCACGGGCCGTGGACCACCACACGAGCCATACTAGTGCTCGTGGTAGCGAGACAGAACCTCTTAGACCCTCATATCAGACCACGGATCCCTCCACGGGTTGTGATCTTGATGACGACCGTCGGAGGGCCCGTGGACCTGAGCCAACAAATCACCAACCCA
Source organism: Solanum piurae (assembly GCA_029582685.1). NCBI lineage: Eukaryota > Viridiplantae > Streptophyta > Magnoliopsida > Solanales > Solanaceae > Solanum > Solanum piurae. The sequence goes on along the minus strand of JAJOOO010003194.1, from coordinate 25,589 downwards.
AGTGAGGGTCCATGGTGACCTTTACGGTATGTGGTCCTTCACATGGTCCTTGGTAGGGCTCGTGGACAGGACACGCAAGACCAGTAACTATTGCCAGCAGACCACGACCTAGTCGACGAATCGTTGTCCTAGTAACGATTCGTCACTGGGGTCGTGGTTCACCTCAACAAATTTTAAGTCAGGGGTCGTTTGGTCTTTTCCCTTATGTGTTGGACACCTAAACTACGTTGTTGAACCCCTAAACCACGTAGTTTTGGTCAGTTTGAGCCTAGTAACTTAGTTAGAACTTCCCCAAATCGATCATTCAACAAATATTCATCAGACTTAGATCAAAAAAGGGGAAATCGGGCTATAGCTTTATCAAGAACACGCAACAAAGTTTCTCAAGGTTCAGCTTCATAGACACACTAGGACACTTGAACTATGTGCTCTGATACCAAGTTTATCACGACCCGAGTCTACACCATGGACGTGACTAGCACTCAAGAACCATTGCTGGTCCCAAAGCGAACCCTCATCCTGGTAGACTACAAGCGAAATACTAACTTAAGCATGCAAAACTTAAAACTGAATTAAATTCAAATACTCAACTTTAAGATAATATGAACAATACTGAATAGATAACTCTAAATAAAAATAATATATTCAACTCGCCATAAATACGCAACTTAAGTCTTTAAAACATTTATCAAAATAAATTAATAGACTTCTGAAACTCTATTGTCTATCTATGAAGCCTCTAACTGACAAAGATGGAAATTTGGACCAGACTCACGACATCATAAGAACTGATATAACTGAAAGTACAATTGGAACCCTCCGGAAGCAAGGAGGCTCACCATAGCTAACTCGAACTGCATGTGGTATCAATGAAGCGTATGTTGATGATCCTGAGTACCTGTATCTTCATCATGAAATGATGCAGGCCAAATGGCTCAGTACATGGAATGTACAAGCATGTAACGGGAATTCTAAAGCATAACATAAGCTTGAACTTGATAAAGAGGAAACATACTTACTTCTTCTCAACTCACTCAACTAATTCAACTCAGAAATAAGATAATTAACTCAAAGATAAGATATTCAACTCAGTGAAATAAGGCTCAACTCAATAATAGAATACTCGACTCTTGGTACTTAAACTATGGATACTCAACTCAATATAAGGCAATAATAAGAGAAGCAATATATGGAAAGTTTTTAAAACAGTAGAAATCAACTCAATGTATTTAGGAATACAATATACTCAATTAGTATGAAAGGATACAATATAAACTCTGTTTGTATATGAAGATACAAAATAAACTCTGTGTATATAAGAATACAAAATAATATATATGGGAGTTTCTCTAACTGACAACCTTCACTTATGAGCTATGTGATGATACAATATTTTGCCTCACGCTGCCAGGGTCGTCTTATACCTTGCCAGGTGTATAGAACCTAACTATTAAGTGGATCCATTAGTCTATGCGAAAAAGCACTGAGGAATCATCTAAAAAGTATGACCCTTTTCTACCCACGTTGGCTACATGGTTTATGGGTTGTGAGTTATCTGAACTCTCCCCCATATCGGTGCTCAATACTACTCCCAAAATATAACTAGCTCATTTATTTAAAAACATAACTCTTTCTGTGGTTTGAGATAATTACTCAAAATCTAGCCTAAAGGTTCTCTATGAAATCAGTGTTTCCTATCTTGCTCAAATATGAAAGCATTTACTCTTTACTGAAAAACTAGCTCAAAGGCTCTGTTGGAAATCGATGTTTCCTTTCTTGTTTAAATGTGAAAAAATTTACTCTTAGGGAATACATAGTCCACATATACTCTTTTGAAGAATCGAACTTCACTCTTTAATCTTTACTCAACTCAGAACTCAAGTCTTAAAACAAGTTTAAAGCATTTGTATAAGACTTCTTAAATAGGGTTCATGCCGAATTATGGACGTGAACGACTCAATTCAAGGTTTTCAATAACCATAGATAGAACTCAATACTTGGAACTCAATAAATTCAATGATACTACTCATTGCAAGAATACTCAGAGGTTTCATGCGGAATTATGAGCATGAACTACTCAACTCAAGCAGTTAAAGATACTTCTCATCTCAATACGGCTTGACTTATAGGGTTCATGCGGAGTTATAGGCATGAACTACTCAACTCAAGAACTTCATAGGTAACATGTAATAGTCCCATGATTAGGAATATAATCTCAAAAGGATTATGAACTCAATACTCAAGACTTAGAACTTGAAGATACTACTTCTCTCAAAGATACTAAACTTATGGAGTTCATGCGGAATTTATGGGCGTGAACGACTCGACTCAAGGGTCTACATAACGATATGGAAATCGTGTATACAAATTTTCTCATTCTCATACTTACCTCCTCAAAACTTAGCTCAAATCAATAGTTTGACCTCAAAGGATTCACAATTGAACTCAAATACTTTCTTGAACTCTACTCTTAACTCTCTCTTGAATTTGTATTATGGATTCAAGAGTTATGATTAATGATATGAAGTATATATTAATGATAAGGTAGACTCAAGAATACATTCTCCTCACTCTCATACTCACTTGCTCGAGTCTTGAAGCAAGTTACTAGAAATTGTAGAAGACTCCTCAAAAAGACTCGAAAGGACTTTCTCAAAAATGTTTAGAAGAACTCTCAATACTTAACTCTCAACCCTACCTTAAATTTGATTTATGAATTCAAGGTTGTGATTTGTGATAGGAAAGATATCGTGATGTTTAGGAATTTTTTTAGATAGTTAAACATGAGAAACGATCAAGAAATCACCGTCGGGAAGCAAGTCCGCGACGCGGAGATGCATTTTAATATTTGGTCATGAAATAAATATTTTACAGAGGGGTCCCTGATCTCTCCATGAAGCAGAGAAATATTTTGGGCATAGGGAGGGCAGGTCTGCGATGCGGAGTGAAGTGCCATATTCGCCCGACTTTTTCCTTCATCATTTTCTAACCCCAATTAGCCTAAATTCGATTCTTTTTCTCAATTTCTCTTTAAATTCAGATATCCAATATATGTACACAAGAATCTAATACAACTCTAAAATCGACACGATTTCCACAAGAACTCATCAATCTCATCTAAATTCAAGAACGAAAGCCAATTTCAAAATAACAATTTATGAACACTAAACTTTCAACTTTATAAAATGAATTTCGCTGAAATTAACATGATTAGCGTGTGGGTGAACAAATCCAGTACTATGGAAGATTACATACCTCATAGGGATCAAACCCACGGTGAAAAATCTGCAACAAAACACAAGAACCTCGACAAACGCCTTGATCCTTTCCTCTTTTCTCCTCTTTTCTCTTCTTTTCTCTTCTTGAACACTCAACTAAAACCCTAGGCATATATTAGAATTATAAAAATGAATCTAATCGGATTAGACCCTTAAAACCTTACTAAAAATGAATTAAATCTAATTAGGTAAGGAAGAGACCAAAATACCCCTTACTATTTTTGGTTAACTTTCCTTAACTGGACAACTTGACTTCAAAAGGGAATATCTCACTCATCCGACATTGAAACTTAGTAAACTCGAAGGCGTTGGAAAGATAATTCAAAGACCTTTCGTTTGATATCTTATGGGGCACCTAACTCATTATGTGTTGAAGTCTATGGTCGTTTGAAATTGACCCAAAACTTAAAGGAACCTAGGAATGACTTGAATGAACTCTCTTTAGTTCTTCTTGGAACTCAAGGTGCTACATCTAGTGACCTTAACACTTAGGAAAATTTTAAATTCCTCGGTGAAATCCTACTCACAATGAAGGATGGTTCGAGTCTTAGCTCAAAATTTTCCGGGGTGTTACAGATATACATGCTCCAGTTAAGAATGTTTCATTATCAGTACATTAATGTTGCATTTTTAGTTAGCATCTCAGAATATCTAGTTGTCCAGTTTATTTTCAGTTATGTTTTATTGTATAGATTCTATTGGGAGTAGGCTTAATACCGAGTTGGAATAGGGTCAGTCACCCTCATAGTCCCAGAACTACGTACCCCCGTAGGTAAGTCCCCTCTGTGGGCATTATACTTAGTGATCATGTCAGTCATGCCTCTATACCCTTGGCAAGGTATATTGGGTCCTCTCGATAAGACGTATACATCGGACTCCACATTTAGCTCATGTAGTTTTATGTCGGTTATTACTAACTCCTACAATCATATTCTAGTGTATTGACCAGATTATCAGTTACAGTTCAGTATTCAGTTTCAGTATGTTATGAAGTTGGTCACTACATTCAATTAGTTCATATTAAGCATGTTTAGTTTATTCTTCATGTTTATCTTCTATTATTGATTAATATGATCTATTTTAGTTATGTTATGTTGTTCAACTTTATCCTATCCTACATGCTCAGTACCCTTCAAGTACTGATGCATACTCTGTGCTACATCTTTTCGTGATGTAGGTTTAGGTCCTCAGCATTCAGATCACGTGTAGATCGATTCCTGGTATATATCCAGCAGTATCAGTGGTGAGCCATCATTCTTCGAGGACGATAGACATGTTCTTTATATTTCAGTCTTTCATTTTAGTTTCAGTTTTACTAGAGTTAGTTGGGGGCATGTCCCAGCATCTCTAGTCAGTTAGAGGCTTATTTCAGACATAGATAGATTCAACTTTTGTATTTGAATTTTAGTTCAGTATCTTAAACTTTTCTAAGTATTTATATATTCAGACTTAGATTGAGTATTCCCCATCTTTCAGTTTATCTCATATTTAAGCTTCCGCACAGTATTTCTTATTTCAATATATCTTAGTATGCTATGATATGCCACTTCAGGGTTAACTTGGGGTCACTCGTGATCCTAGGTCCCGTGTTTACGTCAAGGGGTAGCCTCGGGGTGTGACATTATGTTCCCTATTTTTTTTGTGAGTTCAATTTTATAGTATAGTTTTGGATTTTATTGTTATTATTATCATACTTCTTATATTATATAATGTCTACTCATCTCGGTCGTCCATGATGCCTACTTTGTACCTCATATTTTGGTACTCATACTACACTTCTACATCTTTTTCTAACGCAATGTAGTGAGGTATTGGATCTAGATTCTTGCTTCTTTTCCTTTTGTATTTTTTGTCTATATTTTGTAATTCGTTAAAAAAAATAAAAATTGAATAGTCTTATCCTCGTAGTTTACGTGCTTTTGTACCTGTAAACCAAGGTCTGCGGTCTAGTGCTTGTGTATATTCATCTTTCTCAGTCTATTTTGGGCCCATCTTTTATTTTTATACTGTTTGTATATGTCTACGCTAAGGCCCCTTTCTTATTTAATTATTCCTTCCACTTCAATTATTTCTAGTTTTATTTAGCGTATGTTATCTTGGGTTTGTCTTGCCTACTAGGGTTTATGGTAACCGCTCTCATGATTGATTTTTGAGTCTTTACAATGAAAATTGATTATCTCTTGACTTGATTTATAATTGAGTAGGAAAAATAAAATATTAATTATAGAACATGCTAATTTTCAAAAGAAACAAACCACGAATTAAAAACTCCACATAATTGTGAAAAAGTCACCCACATGAACATTTGATTCCTCTTCTTTATCTAGGATAAAATTAGTTTCTTACGAATAGACATTGGAGTCTTCCATTCAATCAAATATAATTTTTTCGTCTTTGATTAATTGGATGCACATTATGGAATAAAATAAAGTATGTACTTCTAATCTATCTTGATTCCAGTAGACTTCCTTGTCATAACATTTACATCATGTTGTTTACTCCATTGCTTTTTCGTTGCGATAACTTCTTCCATTAACTCCATAACTTTTTACAAGGTCGCTTCTGAGAGGTTGAAATTGTATTCCTAAAGTTGTAGTCTTTTTATTGATCTATTAGGGGTCTAGTTAGATATCTTTGGACCTTTTGTTGTCATCAAAACTATGTGGTTCTGTCAAAATTCTAATTAGAGTCATATTCAAAGACTAAAACTATATATGCATAATTTATATATGTATAGGCTAAACTTTAGTATTATCAAATAAGGATAAAATTTAATAAATAGATTATTTTGTTGATTTAAAGGTTCTGAATATTAAAATTAACATTTAAGGTAGTATAATTATATTTTACACCCTATGCTACCTAGTTGAAAATGATTTAAATAATATAATTGATACTATATAATGTTAATATTTCTTACATATTTCAAATAAGGAAGTATTTAGTATACAAAGATTTAGTTTATTTCATAGTTCTACATATAAGGAAAATAACAAAATGACTATTATGTCTAGTGTGAAATCTATTTTTGAAGAGTAAAAGAGGCAAATAACATTTTGTTGAAAACCCTGCATTAGGCAGATTAATGCCTAATTTTTTCAATTGGTCTAAACTGAACCAACCTAGGTTATATAATCATAAACTCAAAGGAGCCGCCAACCTTACAAAACTTCAGTTGAAGGTTTTACATCATGGAATTGCACAAAAGAATCATGGTGGGAGGATACCGACTTAGTGATTTACCAGATTCAATCTTAATCCACATCCCCTAAATGTTTTCAGAAGGAAAACACCAATTATGAATAGTCTCATCTCTCGAACCTATAAAAGGACTGCGTGGAACTAAACACCAATTTTAAAGAAGTAACATACACAACTAAAATAAGATCAATGGAAATGTTTTTAGAAGAAACAAATCAATGATAACAACAAACATAGTGTAATCCCACAAGTGGGATATGGGGAAGGTAGAATGTATGCTGACCTTAATCCTAACTTTCTAGGGTAGAGATGATGTTTCCACCAAAACACTCGACTTAACAGCGTATTATCAAAGCTGACTAGAAATTTTAAAAAAACAAGATAGAATTATCGTACTTTGGAGTAATAAAGGATTACGTAGATAAATTGCTTCAACAACTCTCATCTCCCGTTGTTTTTGAACCTCCATGTCATTGCTTTCCTTACCCGCAACAATTCGCCATTTTTGTATCAAACACAAATTGATTATATAATCAAGGAAAGGAAATGTTAGCAACTAGTACACTAATGCTATAACTATCTTTTGTATAGTAGCATACTTCAGTATCAATTTCCTCTAGTTTTGGGTTTTGCTGTTTTAAAGGGGTGTATTTTTCTAGGGGTGAAATGAGTTTGAAACTCGTCCAATAAACTATCAAATGCTACCTTTGTTTCATATTTTGGTTGTTGGATTTGGACGGATGGCGGCTTCCACCATCACGCTAGAAATTCTTACAGATTATCATTGCCTTTGATCAATTGGATTTCCCTGGATTTGCAGATCTCTAAAAAGTTCATTGGATCATGAGACTTTTTTCATGGACAGATGTAATTACCAAACAAGAGTAGGTTCTCTTTGGGCCTTATTTTTGTTGCTTCAGGTTATCAATATTAATTTACTATTACTGAAAGAAGGAGACAATACATATCCATAAGTTTATGATATCCAGTACACTAGGAAATAAATCATAAAACTAATTTAAAAATTACCTTAGCGGTATATTTCATAGTTTGTATATACCAATTTGTTCGCCAGATCCCACCTGGGTTAGTTGTTATTCACACAAAACTTTATATTATTTGCTAAGAATTTGATATGTTCATTGAATCTAAAAGTATATTACCTCTTCTTTCTATCCAAAATGAACTTCTTTGCTTTTAAAATTTTCATCAAAAAGCATTAAAGGAAGATCATGAAGATTAAGACACCTGAAAAAGGACTGGTGACTTGACCAGGTGGTAATACTAGTTAAACCTTTGGAAAAAAGAGATATGCTTTACAATTGATGTTATAAAGTAATGTTTAATTAGAATATAAATATATGTCTCCTGATATTTACTTTCCACAATGGTATCTTTTCCTTGGGGTAAATCTCGATCCCTTTCATGTAGCCCATCAATTCAATATCGCAAAAAAACCACATACCTAGATTATCTTCATCGACCACATCTGGATCAATTTATAGTATTTCCTTACCACTTCTTTACAAATGGAACCGTGTTCCTAATGTCTTCGAATGATATGTCTTTCCAATGAAATTCCAAAAACAAGGTACGCTCAAACACAACTATGGAATGTACTTTATCCATCAAATCCAACACAGTCATCCTACTAGAGAAGCAGAAATAATTAGGGTGTAATGAATTTATCTAAGATTTTGCAAGTACAAATTGTTGATGTGTATTAATTAAATTCAAATAGTAAGAACAATTTTAACTTATTGATAATATTAATGACGAGATCTATTATAGCTTCCTCTTCTATATCCTCAAAATCTAGAAGATATAAAAATACATTTATTTTTTATTGATAAGAAAGTTATCGTAGTTGAACACCTTCCTTTAGTCAAGTGACTTTACACCTATACTTATCAAAAAAAATATTCATTAATATTGAAACAAACAACAAAATGACAAAAAAAGAAGTTATATTGTATATAAATTAAATAAAAGGTTAAGAATATTTGAGGAAAAACCTTCTATGATGGTTTCCGAAAGCAACAAAGAGAGTGTTCTAATGGTTGATGATATCTTGGCATACTAATAAAATCAACTCCCTCAACATACAAGGCCCATTAGCTTTATCATGATTGAGTTTAATAAACAATTGGCCTCGCATATTTTCAAATTCAAACATGAAGAAGCTACTGGGCACTATTAAAATTTATTCAACAAACACCAAGTATTTATTCTTGCTACATCGTGGTGAATCCATTACACTTGAGTTATTTCTGCTTCTATTGTATGATAATTGCACTGGCTTTGATGTTTAAAGTACAAACTAGAGTTGTGTTTGATCGCACCTTCTTTTTGCAATTTTCTAGCAAAGACATATCATTGGAAGACGTTAGGGACGTGGTTCCACCCTTGTACTAAAGTTGTAAGGAAATACTAGAAATGGATCCAAATATGGTCGATGATGATAAACTAGGCTTGAGGTTTTTTTGGGATATTGAGTCGACGTGCTCCATGAAAAGAATCTAGTTTTGTCTCAACGGAAAGCAGACCATCGTGAATAGTAAGAATTAGGAGACATATATTTATCTTCTAATTCAATATTACTTTGTAACATCAATTGCATAGAAGGTTGCGTGTTTTGACAAACGTGTTTCTTATATTACAACCTTGTCAAGGTACCAGTCCTTTTTTTTGGTGTCTTAATTTGGATGATCTCGACTTAACGCTTGATGGTGATTGTGGATTGTTGATAAAATGTTGAAAACCAAAAAGGGTTATTGTGGATAAAGAACATATCAATTCATACAACATCCAGCGTAATTTTATTTCTAAAAGTAGTGTATTTTTTCATGCAGAACATACTATTAAACTATACAAATGAGAACGACGCAGTTATGTTTTATGCAGAACATTTTATTGAACATGCTATCAAACTTTTAGATTCAATGAACATATCAATTCATACAAATGAATTATGTTTGTATTGATTATATTAGGATGAAAAAAAGGTTTCTTAGCTTTGGAAATATTAAAGTTATATTTTTAAAATTAGCATTTCAAAGGTTTTTTTGTTTCGGCAAACTAAATTTATTAGGAAAGTAAATGTTAATTTCATAAGAATGGTAACTCTCTTTTTTAATATATAAGAATGCTAACTCAAGAATATATTTGTCTAATTTTTTCACGTTAATTTTATTATGGAATGAGTCATTTGCTTAGGTTCTTGTGGAAAAAATTATTTTATATATTTTTTAGAAATGATTAAAATGTGTTTTCTTTACTTTACTTTAAATACATTTTAGCTTCTAAATCTTATCTCTACAAGTTTATCACCTTCAATAATTAACTCTTAGCCAAGACTCATAACCACTGGGCTATCATGTGGAAGATAATCAATAAGAAACAATAAGCTAAAGACAATGATAACCTCACGAACCAAAGTACACCCTTGACGAGACATGGGGTATTATACACCGAGATGCCCTACACAAGCCACTTAGCATACATCATACAAGATAATAGAAATAAAGAGTTCAAAGGATAGCACTTTATACATCAAAATATTTTGACAAAAGCAAAAGTGTAACATAAGTTTCAAAGTCATCTAATACATCATAATAAAGGTGATTGTGATGTAACCCATACATCACATACAAAGTCGGAAATAAAAAGACCAAAATCTATAAAGTATCTCGGTCCTCGGAACATGAGGACTCACAAATCTCTTAAGGCACCCACTAGATGTCTAGCCATGAGTGTGCGAGGTAGGAACGTCGGATCTTACAATCATGAGATAATGTAGGCACAAGTATGCATTTATACATGAAATGTACTAAGTATGATGTAGTATGCATTAACATGAACATGATTGTATAAATGGTTTAGAACATGTAGACATGATAAATAATTAGATATTTTAAACTTGAGGAAGTAAAACATGAAAATAATAAGATAAAGTCAATGCATTTGAAATAAAGGACATAACAAAAGTTTGAAGAAAACATCAATTTATGGGATTTTAGCTTTAAGTGACAATAAGTCCATGAGAGCTATATTATGGAATCCATTATACCCTCATACCGCAAGAAGAGGAATCTATACTTGCCAAGGTAGAATCAGTACATAACATCATTTTCTAAAGTGGATACACTAGCTAAGTCATTTAAGACATTCTACAGGGGTACATAGTTTGGGACTAGAGGGTGCTACTACAGACTACCCTATTTAAGCCTCCACCGCAAGCCCTCTCGGTGCTAAGTCTAAATCCCAGTGGAGTAGATAAAATTCAATTATGAATTTGAAATAGGAAAGGTTACCAATCCGCATCTTTCAAGATCAAAACATAGAATAGTCGGAGACGACTTCCACAGAGAATGATACAAGGCAAGGAATTCTATCCAGAAATTTGGAATATAAATTCATTCATTTGCAACAATAAAACAAGTGGGGATGATTCCACAAAATTTAATAAAAGAATTTGTTATCAAAAGTCACAATTAAGCGAAGATTTCATAAATTCAAATAGGTAACAAGTAATCTAGGATGTGGGGCTTGGAAATCGATGTCACATTGAGATTATTGTGTTTCTCTATAATTATTAAAATTCATTGATAGGTTGGGTCATTGTCAATGACACTAATCTTCTTTAGATCCCATAACATCATTTCATAGAATCTCCTGCCGGTCACTTCTATGTCCTATGTTAAACAACCCAATACCTTACACTATTCTCTCTTTCGATGCAACAATAAGACAAATAGATCTGACCCATAGCCTCTATTTTAAAGTAAGTTACATACATCAAACCTAAATTGCAAGTATGAAACTAATTACCCACTCCAACCAATTTCTTTCGAGCATCAATCAAAGATCGGAAAGAGAATTAAGTTTTCAACCTTAACTCATAAGTTAAATCAATTATAATTAGACCAAATCCATGTATGAAACATACAAAATTAGAGCATAACACAATACCAACTACATTATATCAACACTCAACCACATTATTGCACTCCTAGATCTTGGGATTTTAGCCACCCATCAAAAAGCGAAAAAAATTATATCTTTTATAAATGTAGCCATGTGACATGGAATTAAGTAATTACAAACAAACCCACTATGAATTCAACTTAAATTTATCAATTTTAAGAGCAAAGTTGGAAAACCCCCCAAAACTAAAAGTGTGCTTCACAAACTATAGTGTTTCTTTCTCTAAGAATAAATTAAGAATTCTCTACTATTTTTTAGGACTCGGAATTTCCGAAATCTGAATTTCTCTCTTCTTTGGACTCTTTATAATTTCCCTAAAATTTGGCCTAAAAATCAGTGCGTGATCCATTGGGAGATGTTAGTCAGGCTCACCGATCATGTAAGGTGAATTTCCAACTACTCTCCAGATCGCCTTTCTCTTGATTCAGGTGTTTGAACCTCAGTTTGCGAGCTCATTCGAGTTTGCCTTTCACATTTGGCGTATCACCGAGTACCACCTTCGTTCTCCTTCAATTTTTGTTCATGTACTGTTCCTTTCAGTGATGATCATCATGTTCTCCTTTCTTATTTGGCGAGTTAGAATTTCCCTTTTTATTCGCTGACCTTTCGCAATTAATTCAAGGGTTATGCATTGTCTATTTGGGTGAGGTCACACCAATTGGGCGATCCGCCCTTCTTTCTAGGTGATCAACAATGTGGAGTTTACACTTCTATATATATTTTTGGTCATTCTTTCAAACATTCATCCTTGGTTTGTTCTTTAGCCTTCATAGCTGCAAATAATAACAACAACATTAAAATAGGACATTATTAGGCATTGAGTATACTAATTATTGAGCTAAATAGGCCTTAAATGAGTGTAAATTTACCATTCATCACATAATATGAGTTAGAGGCAAGAATTATTGAGTTTATTCTTGTAAGACTAATATGTCTCAATTTTAACTAGATTTATGCTTCGAGGGGGAGCATCACAAATTTTATTTTTGAAACATGGTTTTATTAAAGATATACCAATTTCATGAGATCTTTAAGTTTTAAGGAGATTTACCCTTAAATTCACTAGGTTTTCCATGATTTGGAAGATATGATACTTTTACATATGGTTTGCACTTACTCTACCCAGACTCTTACGTTGTTTATATTTTTATGAGTCTATGACACATTTTGGATTGCCAAGGGATCCTTTCAATTTTTTCTTTTCAGTTATGAGTCTGAGGAATCATTCTACATTGCCCAAGGGATCTGTAAAACCTCACAACTTATCAGACCAGAACATCAGAAAAATGGGTAAACCGCGACACGGTTCACGGGCCGTGAATGGAACCACGGTCCATCGACCTGTCCATGGTTCACCCCCAGTCCAGGAATGGTGGACAACGGGACCCTTCACGGGCCGTGGACCACCACACGAGTCATACTGGTGCTCGTGGTAGCAAAATATAACCTCTCAGGCCCTGACATCAGACCACGGAGCCCTCCACGGGTTGTGGTCTTGATGACGGGCCGTGAGAGGGTCCGTGGACTTGAGCCAACAGACCACCAATCCAAGTGAGCGAACACGGTGACCTTCACGGTCCGTGGTCCTCCACATGGTCCATTATAGGGCTCGTGGATAGGACCCCCAATACCAGTAGCTACTACCAGCAGAACACGACCCAGTCGATGGGTCGTGGTCCTAGTAATGGTCCGTCATTGGGGCGGTGGTTCACATCGACAGATTTTAAGTCAAGGGTCATTTAGTATTTTCCCCTATGCGTTGGACACCTAAACTACGTCATTTAACCCCTAAACTACGTAGTTTTAGTCAGTTTGAGCCTAGTAACTAAATGAAAACTTACCCAAACCTATCATTCACCAAAAAATCATTAGACTTAGAGCAAAAAAGGGGAAATCAGGAAATAGATTTCTCAAGAACACACAACATGGTTTCTCCAGGTCCAACTTCATAGACACCCTAGGACACTTGAAGTCTGTGCTCTAATACCAAGTTTTTCATGACCCGAGTCTACACCCTAGACGTGGCCGGCACTCAAGAACCATTATTGGTCCCCAAGCGAACCCTCATCCTGGCAGACTACAAGCGGAAGACTAACTTGAGCATGCAAAAGCTTAAAACTGAATTAAATTCAATTACTCAACTTAAGATAATCTGAACAATATTGAATAGATAACTCTGAATAAAAATAATATATTCAACTCGCCATAAATAGGCAACTTAAGTCTTTAAAACATTTAGCAAAATAAATGAACAGACTTCTGAAACTCTATTGTCTATCTATATATGAAGCCTCTAACTGACAAAGATGGAAGTCGGGACAAGACCCATGACATCCTAACAATTGATAGAACTGAACGTACAAGTGGAACCCTTCGGAAGCAAGGAGACTCACCATAGCTAACTTGAACTGCATGTGGTATCAATGAAGCATCTGTTAATGATCCTGAGTACCTGTATCTGCATCATGAAATGATGCATGACAAATGGCTCAGTACATGGAATGCACGAGCATGTAAGGGGAATTCTAAAGCATAACATATGCTTGAACTTGATAAAAAAGAAACATACTTACCTCTTCTCAACTCACTCAACTAACTCAACTCTGAGATAAGATACTCAACTCAAAGATAAGATATTCAACTCAGTAAAATAAGGCTCAACTCAATAATAGAATACTCGACTCTTGGTACTCAAACTCTGGATACTCAACTCTAGATACTAAACTCTGGATAATCAACTCAATATAACGGAACAATAGGAGACGCAATATATGGAAAGCTTTTAAAATAGTAGAGAGCAACTCAATGTATTTAGGAATACAATATACTCAGTTTGTATGGAAGGATACAATATAAACTCTGTTTGTATATGAAAATACAAAATACACTATATGTATATAAGAATACAAAATAATCTTTGTGGGAGTTTATCTTACCGACATCCATCACTTATGAGCTATGTGATGATATAACATTTTGCATCGCGCTGTCAGGGCCGTCCTATACCTTGCCAAGGGTATAGAACCTATCTACTAAGTGAATCCACTACTCTATGCTAAAAAACACTAAGGAATCATCTAAAAAGTATGACCCTTTTCTACCCACGTTGGCTACATGGTTTGTGGGGGCTGTGTCACACCCCAAGCCTACACCATGGATGTGGCCGACACTCGAGAACCATTTTTGGCCCCAAGAAAATACAAGGCCTGGCTTACTTACTCAGCGAAAGACCTAAACATAAGAAATGTAACTCTTGCAATAACTAAGGAAATAATGACTTAGCCAAAATGGCAACTCAGGTCTTAGACGTATACAACTGAAATGAATAAGACTAAAGAGCTATAACTATCTGTCGATGAGGCCTCTAAAACAAAAAAAGATGTCGGGACAGGACCCCCAATCATCCTAACAACTAAAAACTAGAAAGCCAATAAAATAATGACCCCTCCGGAAAGCAAGGAGGCTCACCAACTGACTCTGAGTGCTCAACCTGATCAACGAGGTGCTAGATGTTGATCCTGGTTACCTGTGTCTACTTCATAAGATGATGCAGGCCAACTGGCATCAGTACATTGAATGTACGAGTATGCGAGTTGGAATGCTAAACATAACATAGGCTTGAAAAGAATCTGAAAGGAACACTTACCTTGGCTTTACTCAACTCCTGAATAACTTAACTCAATAGAAAGAAATAAAACACATGCAATATACAGAAAACTTTTAAAACAGTAGAAAGCAACTTAGTTCGTTAAACAAATGCAATAACAAACTCAATTGTACTCGTATAATAAAGTAATATAGTTTCTGTGGGAGATTCTCTAACCGACAACAATGATTATGAGCCTAAGTGGTGATAAAGCGTCTTGCCCACGCTGCCAGAACTATCCTATATTTTGCCGTCATATAGAACACCTTAACTAAGTGGATCCACTAGTCTATGCTAAAAAGTACTTAAGGATTCATCTAAAAAGTATGATCCTTTACTACACATGATGGCTAAATAGTTTATGGAGACTTGAGTTATTATGAACTCGCATCCCCATATCGGTTCTCAATACTACTCCCAAAATGTATTTAGCTCATGTGTTTGTAAAAACAAAACGCTTTCTTTGATTTGAGGTAATTACTCAAAACTTAGCTCAAAATCTCTCTTGAAAATATGTGTTTCCCTTTCTTGTTCAAATGTGAAAATATTTTAAACTCTTGGGAATACTTAGTTCCCTTATAACTTTTGGAGAAATGAACTCAACTCTTTACTCTTTGCTTAACTCAAAACTTAAGTCTTAAAACAAAGTTAAAACGTTTGTGAAAGACTTTTGAAAACTTTATAAACTTTTCTTGACTTGTTTCTTAACTTCTATACTTGACTCTTAACTTTCCTTGAATTGAATTATAGATTCAAGGATTGTGATTTTTGATATGAAAGATCTCATGGTGTTTAGGAGTGTTTTTAGCTAGCTAACATGAGAAAAGATAAAGAAATCACTATTTGAAAGCAGGTCTGCGACACGGAGATGTATTTAAATTTTTGGTCGCGAAAATAACTTTTGAGGCAGAACGGTCCGTGACCGCTCCGCGATGCGAAGAACTTTTCTCAAATCTGAGGAGCAGGTCCGCAACGCGGCCCACTGCCCAGATTTGCCCAACTTTTTCCTTCTTCATTTTCCAGTCCCAATTTGCCTAACCTCGACTATTTTTCTCAAATTCTCTTCAGATTCAGATACCCAGTAAATTTTTCCAAGAACGTAACTCAAAACAACTCTAAAACTCGACGCAATGATCTCAAGAACTCCTCAATTCAGCCCATTTCAAGAACGAAAACAAATTCAAGAACATATATCAAGAACATCAGTTTTCAACCCTTTTTAGAACGAATTTCACTGAATTAAACATGATTGGCGCGTGGATGAATGAACCCAATGCTATGAATGTCTTACATACCTCGTAGGATTAAATACTTGGCGAAATCCACAACCAAATCGCACGATCTTGGCAAATCTTGAGTTTTTCTTCTCCTTTCTCCTCCTTTCTCTTTTCTCCAAGCCCTAGCGTGAATTTCCAATTGACTAAACTGATATAATTCTGATTTGACCCTAATTAAACTCCAAAAATCGAAATAAAATAATAGGGTATGGAAAAGACCATAATACCCTTCCAAAATCCGGATTGGACTTTTCTTATTTGAACAACCCAACTTCCAATGGGCATAACTCACTCATACGAACTTGGAATCGCACTAACTCGGCGGCGTTGGAAAGATTATTCCAAGATCTTTCTTGTGATATCTGGAAACACACCTAACTCATCCTAAACTAGGATTTATTGTCGTTTGAAGTTGACCAAAAACTCAACTTAACACACTTAATAAATTTTCCAGATTTTTATATTCTTTCCAAAAATGATTATTTCCATTTCTTAACTTCTTCCTAGTTATTTCAATTAGAGATATGTTACAATATCTCCCCTTGGGAACATTCGTCCTCGAATGAGATTACTCTTAATAGGCTAAGGGTGTAACAACTAACATTCAACTCAAACACCCAACAAGCAATGTGATTACAACATGCCAACTTATAAATTAAAGAGTACTAAGAAGAGAATTAGTACCTTGATCTGGAATTTCTCCGGATTCAAAGAGATGTGGATATCTCTTTTTCATATCTTCCTCAGCTTCCCAAGTAGCTTCCTCAAAAAAATGGCTCCTCCAAAGGTCTTTGACTGATGCTACCTCTTTTGCTCTCAGCTTGTGAACTTGGCGATCTATAATCTGAATAGGAATCTCCTCATATGACAAGCTATCCTTGATCTTAATATCTTCAGTTGATATAATCAATGAAGGATTGCCCATGCATTTATTCAACATTGAGATGTGAAATACCGGATGAACCGCGGCTAACTCTTGTGGTAGCTCCATTTCATAAGCTACACTACCAACCCTTTTCAATATTCTGTAAGGGCCAATATACCAAGGACTAAGCTGCCCCTTCTTACCAAACCTCATAACACTCTTCATGGGTGAAACTTTCAAGTATACCCAATCATCTACTTCAAACTCTAACTCCCTTCTCCTAACATCAGTGTAGGATTTCTGACAACTCTGCGTTGTTTCCAACCTCTTTTGAATGACTTTCACCTTCTCCATAGCTTGATGAACTAAATCTGGTCCTATCAACCCAGCCTCACCAACTTCAAACCATCCAATAGGTGATTTTTGAAATCAATCACGCAACCCTCAATATATCCTCTAAGGTCTGAATAGTATGCTATACTTGCCCATCTGTCTGAGGATTAAAAGCAGTACTCAAGTTCACTTTTGAACCCAAACCTTTCTGAAAATATTTTCAGAATTGTGCAGTAAATTGTGCACCTCTATCTGAAATAACGAAACTGGCACCCCATGAAGTCTTAACACCTCTTGAATTTAAAACTTAGCATAATCCTCTGTTGAATGGGTAGTCTTTACCAGCAAAAAGTTGGTTGATTTTGTCATTCTATCAACAATCACCCAAATAGAATAATGTTGCATGCGAGACCTTGGTAAACCTGTGATGAAGTCCATATTTATCATCTCCCACTTCCATTCCGGAAGTTCTATATTCTGAGCCATACCACCGGGCCTTTGGTTCTCTACTTTAACTTGTTGGCAATTCGGGCACTTAACAACAAATTCTGCAATGCCCTTCTTCATACTACTCCAACAATACATTTCTCTCAAGTCACGATACATCTTTGTGGAACCCGGATGAATGGAATATCTGGAGCTATGAGTTTTCTCTATGATCCTCTCTTGGAATTCATCCACCCTTGGTACACACAATCTGCCTTAATACCTCAACACACCATCTCCCCCTTGTTCAAAATCCATTACTTTTTGCTTATGAACATTTTCCTTCAATTCAAGCAAAATAGGATCTTGGTCTTGCTTCTCTTTTACTTCTGATATTAATGATGATTCAGCCCCATTCATCACCACTACTCCTCCTTTTGTGGAATGCATAAGTCGGACTCCTAAGCGTGCAAGTTTATGCACATCTTTCGCTAACTCTCTATTTTCTTCCTCAACATGGGCAGTACTACCCATAGACAACCTGCTTAAAGCATCAGCAATAACATTAGCCTTACCTGGGTGATAAAGAATACTCATGTCATAATCCTTGAATAATTATAACCACCTCCTTTATCTGAGATTAAGCTCTTTCTGAGTAAACACATATTGAAGACTCTTGTGATTGGTGAACACATCCACATGCACACCATAAAGATAATGGTGTCATATTTTTAAAGCAAATACTACAGCAACCAACTCTAAATCATGGGTTGGATAGTTCTGCTCATGAACTTTCAATTGTCTGGAGGCATAAGCTACAACTTTGTCATTCTGCATTAACACACAACCCAAACCAACTCTAGACACATCCCAATACACCACAACTTTAAGCTCTTTCAACTTTGTTGGTGCCATTCTATATGGTAGAATAAACATAGGACGAGTGTATGGAAGAATGTCTATGCCAAAGTCTATTTCTCTCTCAGAAGGGACTCCGGGTAGATCATCTAGAAAGACTTCTGGAAACTCTTTACTATTGCGAGTGACTGAATAGGAGGAATCTCAACACTAGAGTCATTAACTTGGACTAAGTGATGGAAACACCCCTTGGAAACTAACTTTCTTGCCTTAAGGTACGAAATAAAATGACCCTTAGGCACTGCTGAACTACTTTTCCACTCTATGACTTGCTCATTTGGAAACTGGAACTTGACTACTTGAGTTCTACAATCTATTGATGCATAACAGGCATTAAGCCAGTACATACCTAGAATGACATAAAAATTCATCATGTCTAACTCAACTAAATCAGTCATGGTGTTCTTGTGATTGATGGAAATGACACAATCACGATATACTCGCTTAGCTAGAATAGACTCCCCAATAGGTGTAGAAACACAGAAGGGTTCATAAAGTTTCTCAGGAAGAACATTAAAATTGAAGACTTGGATCATACCAGTGACAACATATGGAGAATCCTATTGCTCTTGGCGACTAGTGATAGCATAAAGATGGTTTCCTCCTTCGCCTGCCCCTGAAGTAGCTCATCTAGATGCAGCTCTGGCTGGTGGAGCAACTGAATAAAAATGAGCTTTATTACCCCCATTACCATTACTCTGCCTGTTCTTAGGACACTCTACCATAGAATGACCATTCTGACCACACTTGAAGCAACCAGTGGAGCCATCATGAAACACCCCTGAGTGGCTCCTACCACACTTAGCACATGCAGGAGTCTTAGTACCCCCCCCTTTGTGCCTTACTACCTTGCGAAAGTGCAGGTCTAGCTCTGAAGTTCTGAGAATTCTGACTATTGTACTCACATTTCTTCCTTGGTACAGATGCACTAGCAGATGATGGAGCAGGTCTTTTCTGCTTATATCGGAAAGAAGACCAGTTCGCATTACTTTTTTGCAGCCCAGATTCATTCCCTAATGTATTAGCCCTCTTATTCTTAAACTCTTCTCTATCATTCATTTGGTCCTCCTCAACTTGTTGCACATGGATCATCACCCTTGCTATGCCCATGTAACCTATTAGCATGGTTGCCTTACTTTCTTTACTTGACAGACGAGTAAACCCACCAACGAATAAACTCATCCCGCTCCTCATGTCAGCAACCATCTCTTTGCTTCTCTTAGCTCATTAGGAAAGAAATGCCTCATAAAGGTACTCTCGACCATAGACCAGCTCACAATCGGTTACGTGTAAGCACGAGTTAGAAAGAAACTAAATAGTGATGAACTCTATGGCACGAAATGAGTATGAAGAAAATGAGATAATTTCCTAAGTGTTGAAGCCTCCTAAATATAGATGTGGCGCGCTTCACACCGATAACTAGGACTCTACAGACACGGCTTCATAGACTCCCTAGGACTCTTGAATTTTGTGCTCTGATACTAAGTTCGTCAATCCCCGAGCCTACACCCTGGATGTGGCCGGCACTCGAGAACCATTGATGGCCCCAAGTGAACCCTTAGCCTAGCTTACTTACTCAGCGGAAGGCTTAAACATAAGAAATGTAACGCATGCAATAACTAAAGAAATAATGACTTAGCCAAAATGGTAACTCAGGTCTTAGATGTATACAACTGAAATGAATAAGATTAAAGAGCTATAACTATTTGTTTATGAAGCCTCTAAAACAAAGAGGGATGTCGGGACAAGACCCCCGATCATCCTAACAACTGAAAACTAGAAAAGCAATGAAAAAAAAAGGCCCTCCAGAAAGCAAAGAGGCTCACCGACTGACTCTGAGTGCTCAACCTGATCAAGGAGGCACTGGATGCTAATCCTAGTTACATTTTTCTGCATCATAAGATGAAGCAGGCCAACTGGCATCAATACATTGAATGTACGAGTATGCGATTTGGAATGCTAAACATAACATAGGCTTGAAAAGAATTTGAAAGGAACACTTACATTGGCTTTACTCAACTCCTGAATAACATAACTCAATATAAAGGAATAAAAAACATCCAATATACCTAAAATGCAACATCTCTCAATTTGAAATAACTAGGAAGAAGATAATAATTGGAAATAGTCATTTTTTAAAGAATGAAAAATCTGGAAATTTTGTTAAGTTAGAATAAGTTGAATTTTGGCCAACTTCAAACGGACATAAATTGTAGCTCAATATGAGTTAGAGGTACTTCAAGATATGGTAGGAAATCTCTTGGAATTATCTTTCCAACGCCGCCGAGTTTACGCGATTCCGAGTTCGTGAGTTATGCCCTTTGGAAGTTGGGTTGTTTCAATAAGGAAAGTCTTATCCGGATTTTGGAAGGGTAATTTAGTCTTCTCCTTACCTAAAATCAGATTTTAGTCAGTTTAGAAAAGTTGAAGTTTCACGCTAGGGCTTGGGGAAAAGAGAAAAGAAGAGGAGAAAGTAGAAGAAAAGCAAGATTCGTTAAGATCGTCGAGTTTAGCTTGTGGATTTCTTCAGGGGTGATCCCTACAAGGTATGTGAGATCACATGGCATTGGGTTAGTTCACCCACGCGCCAATCATAATTCAATTCAGCGAAATAATGTTTGATTTGAAAGTAAATCCTTTGAGTTCTTGATGAAATTTGTTTGAATTCCTATGGGTTGTGTTGTTGAAGTTTCTTAATGATTTGATTCATGTTTCTGGGTGAAATTTTTAGTTGAATCTACTGTATATTGAGGGTATTAGTGATTTTAAGTGTTTGGGGAAAGAACTTAGTGAAATTAGAGGGTTTAGAGATGAAAAACAAAGGAGAAAAGTCGGAGTTTTCTGGGCAAGGGCTTGGGGTGCCGCACCTCTCAAAGCACCCCACTTCAGAGTCTGAAGTTTGGGCTCTGGGGAGACGCGCCAGCCAGAGAGCCACATCTTCATCTCTGAAGTTTGTGCTCTGGTGCCCCGCGCTTCTCAGAGTGCCAAGGTCGCCAGTTCTTCTCATTTCCTCCCCAATCTTTCTTACTAGTTCCTTAGCAATATACCTATGTTTTCTAGTTGATTCCAACACTCTAAGGTACATCTAAACATCATGAAATCATCCATAAACATGAGATCGTGAACCTTGAATCCATAATCCAATTCAAGAAAAGTTAAGTTCAAAGTCAAGAGAAGTAAGAGTAAAGTCAAGAGAAGTTCTTAGAGTTTTCCAAAAGTCTTTTCCAAAAGTCTTTTCCAAATGTTTTAACTTTGTTTTAAGACTTAAAGTTCAAGTTGAGTAAAGATTAAAGAGTAAAGTTTGAAGTTCATTTCTTCAAAAGTATATGGGGACTATGTATTCCCAAAGTTGAAGTTGACTTTGTTTTAACTTTGATTTGAGAACCCATTATGGTCATTGTGAGTTTTTGGTCATGTCCTTTGATTTGACCAATGCTCCTGCAGCGTTCATGGACCTTATGAATAGAGTTTTCAAACCTTATTTAGATATGTTTGTTATCGTTTTTATTGATGACATTATAATCTATTCAAGGAATGAAGAAGATCATGCTAACCATGTCAGAATAGTTCTTCAGACTTTAAAAGATAAGGAGTTATATGCTAAGTTCTCTAAATGTGAGTTTTGGCTTGAGTTTGTGGCGTTCTTAGGCCACATAGTTTCCGGTGATGGAATTAGAGTTGATACCCAAAAGTTTGAGGCACTGCTGAATTGGCCTAGATCCACATCTCTAACTGATATTAGGAGTTTCTTGGTTTTGGCTGCCTATTATAGAAGGTTTGTAGAGGGGTTCTCATCCATTTCGTCTCCTTTAACCAAGTTGACTCAGAAAATAGTGAAGTTTCAATGGTCTGAAGCTTATGAGAAAAGCTTTCAGGAATTGAAAATTAGGTTGACTACTGCCCCAGTTTTGACCTTATCGGAAGGTACTCAAGGTTTTGTGGTGTATTGTGATACATCTAGATTTGGTTTAGGTTGTGTATTAATGTAGAATGGTAAAGTTATAGTTTATGCCTTCAGACAGTTGAAAGTTCATGAGAAGAACTACCCAACCCATGACTTGGAGTTGGCTGTCGTAGTATTTGCCTTGAAGATATGGCGTCATTATTTATATGGTGTTCATGTTGATCTATTCACTAATCACAAGAGTCTTCAATATGTGCTCACTTAGAAAGAGCTTAATCTCAGACAAAGGAGATGGTTAGAATTACTCAAGGATTATGACATGAGTATTATTTACCACCCAGGGAAGGCTAATGTTGTTGTTGATGCTTTAAGCAGGTTGTCTATGGGTAGTACTGCGCATGTTGAGGAGGAAAAGAGAGAGTTGGCGAAAGATGTGCATAGACTCGCACGCTTAGGAGTCCGACTAATGGATTTCACAGAAGGGGGAGCAGTGGTGATGAATGGGGCTGAATCATCATTAGTCTCAGAAGTTAAAGAAAAGCAAGACCAAGATCCCATTTTTCTTGAATTGAAGGCAAATGTTCATAAGCAAAAAGTTTTAGCTTTTGAACAAGGGGGAGATGGAGTATTGAGATATCAAGGTAGGTTTTGTGTACCAATGGTGGATGGACTCCAAGAGAATCATGGAGAAAACTCATAGCTCCAGATATTCCATTCATCCGAGTTCCACAAGGATGTATCATGACTTGAGAGAGGTATATTAGTGGAATAGTATGAAGAAGGGCATTGCAAAATTTGTTGCTAAGTGTCTAAATTGCCAACAAGTTAAAGTAGAGCACCAAAGGCCCGGTGGTTTGGCTCAGAATATAGAATTTTCGAAATGGAAGTGGGAGATGATTAATATGGATTTCTTCACAGGTTTACCAAGGTCTCACATGCAGCATGATTCTATTTGGGTGATTGTCGACAGAATGACAAAATCATCCCACTTTTTGTTGGTAAAGACTACTCATTCGGCAGAATATTATGCTAAGTTGTATCTTCAAGAGGTGGTAAGACTTCATGGGGTTACGGTCTCCATTATTTCAGAAAGAGGTGCATAATTTACTACACAATTTTGGAAGTCATTCCTAAAAGACCTGAGTTCAAAGGTGAACTTAAGTACTGCCTCTCATCCTCAGACAGATGGACAAGCAGAGTGTATTATTCAAACCTTATAAGATATGTTGAGGGCTTGTGTGATTGATTTCAAAGGGAATTGGGATGATAACCTACCTCTCATTGAGTTTGCTTACAACAATAGTTACCACTCGAACATCCAAATGGCTCCTTATGAAGCTCTTTATGGGAGAAGATGCATATCTCCTATTGGATGATTTGAAGTTGGTGAATCAGGGTTGATAGGACCATATTTGGTTCATCAAGCAATGGAAAAGGTGAAAGAAATTCAAGAGAGGTTGAAAATGGTGCTGAGTCGTCAAAACTCCTACACTAACGTTAAGAGAAGAGAGTTAGAGTTTGAAGTAGATGATTGGGTATATCTTAGAGTTTCACCCAAGAAAGATGTTCTGAGGTTTGGTAAGAAGGGGAAACTTAGTCCCCGGTATATTGGACCTTATCAAATATCCAAGAGGATTGTCAATGTAGCTTATGAGTTGGAGCTACCCCAACAGTTAGCCGCGGTTCATCCGGTGTTTCACATCTCTATGTTGAAGAAGTGCATGGGCGATCCTTCATTGATCATACCAACTGAAAATACTGGGATCAAGGATAGTTTATCTTATAAAGAGATTCCGGTTCAAATTCTAGATCGCCAAGTTCGCAAGTTGAGAACAAAAGAGGTAGCATCAGTCAAAGTCCTTTGGAGGAACCAATTTGTTGAAGAAGATAATTGGGAAGCTGAGGAGGATATGAAGAATAGATATCCACATCTCTTCGAATCCAGAGAAGTTCTGAATTAAGGTACTAATCCTTTCTTAGTATTTATTTATAAGTTGGCATGTTGTTTTCCATTTGCTTGTGGGTGTTTGAACTGAATGTTGCATGTTATACCCTTAGCCTAGTAAGAGTAATCTCATTCAAGGATGAATGTTCCCAAGGGGAAGATATTGTAACATCTCACAATTTTAAATAACTAGGAAGAAGCCAATAATTGGAAAGAGTCATTTTTGGAAAGAATGAAAAATCTGGAAATTGTGTTAAGTTAGAATAAGTTGAGTTTTGGCCAACTTCAAATGGAAATAAATTCTAGCTCAGTATGAGTTAGAGGTACTTCCAGATATGGTAGGAAATCCCTTGGAATTATCTTTCCAACGCCGCCGAGTTTACGCGATTCCGAGTTCGTATGAGTGAGTTATGCCCTTTGGAAGTTGGGCTGTTTCAATAAGGAAAGTCTTATCCGGATTTTGGAAGGGTAATTTAGTCTTCTCCTTACCTAAAATCAGATTTTAGTAAGTTTAGAAAAGTTGAAGTTTCACGCTAGGGCTTGGGGAAAAGAGAAAAGAAGAGGAGAAAGGAGAAGAGAAGCAAGATTCGTCAAGATCGTCGAGTTTAGCTTGTGGATTTCTTCAGGGGTGATCCCTACAAGGTATGTGAGATCACATGGCATTGGGTTAGTTCACCCACGCGCCAATCATAATTCAATTCAGCGAAATAATGTTTGATTTGAAAGTAAATCCTTTGAGTTCTTGATGAAATTTGTTTGAATTCCTATGGGTTGTGTTGTTGAAGTTTCTTAATGATTTGATTCATGTTT